>LPNX010260604.1:355246-389778 GCA_001517045.1 Pseudotsuga menziesii | reverse complement strand
AAACCAATTTACTAAATTTTTATGCATTTTTTCTATTCATGCTTGTGCACATGCATTTCATCTTGTTATGGCCATTTCTGAGGAAACTTATTCAATTAGTATCATTGGGAAATGTCCTCGAAGGGTTGGCAATTTGGGTTTCAGGTGGATGGATACATTGTATAAAGGGAGGAGTTCTAAATTTTTCATTTTTTGGTTGCAGTAGGAATTTTTGAGTTCTTGAAAATGAATTCATTGTAGTTATTCACTCATCTTGGTTGAGGGAGATGTGAATTTAATTAGCGACTCAGTTATTTCCAATTTTCTAAATAATATAAAATTTGGTTGTTTTATTCTATTAAAAAACAATATTCTAGGTTTAGAATCGACAAAAAATAATGCTTTGGGTGATTGAATTACTTGGTTAGATGATAATTCACTGGTGGAATTTTCTCCCCTCCTACTAAATCAGCTCCTCCAACAATCCCAAGCACCCAATTTGCTCCAAAATGCTCCAAATCACCATCGGTTTCGCGTTCCTGATAGGTAGAATAGGTCACGGGTTGCAGGCCTGTCTATATAAATTAATTTTAGTTTTCCAAATTGCGTATACATTTTAGAACTACAAATTTCGTATGCGTTTTGTAGTTATATAACGTGTACGCGATATGGTTTCCTATCCTACATGCCCCATGACATGTCAGGCTCAGGTTGAACCATATCAAGTGCTATGTAGCAGAAACACGTTGTATTTTTTGGTAACGTGATCATGTTTTTGAAAACTAGGATTGCATCTAAAAGGTCCCTCATCTTCTTGCACTGACCCTTAAATAAAAGATAGCACAATTTAGCCTTCTTAATTGCTTCATCCATAGTCTTGGGCATGTTAAATTCAATTTTATCCTTGTAAGTCGGAGGTAAACAAATGATAAACCCATATACTTTTGCTTTTTCATCCTTTGAATATGGTATGGAACATTGTAAATTAATAAATTTAGTTACGAACTCCTCCATAGTTAATTGTCCCAATCTCAACTCATTAAACTCTTTGTCTTTTTCATCATAGTATCGCTCTGACATGTATTATTTTTTAAACAATTTTTTAAAACGATTCTAGCTTAACTCCTTACTGTGTATGTTATTTATGATTTTTTATTCATTCCACCACATAGCAGCTTTCCCACTCACCTGAACAATAGCCAAATGTGTCCTCAAATTATCACCATAAATGTATACTTCAAAATATTGTTTTATGTTTAGCAACCAAGCTTTAGTAGCCTCTTTAGATTCCCCATCAAACATCGGAGGTATTAATTTCTTAAATTCCCCTTCTAATTCCACATGTCTTCCTTTATGTTTCTTATTTTTTGATTCATCATCTTTCTTTAATTATCTAGAGGTCAATCAAAGATTGTCTGTGGTTTCCTCATTGTTGTAAATTTGTTTTTTTTTCCTTTCTTTTCTTCCCAGTACTGCAAAATTTTTTACCGTTATTTTTCAGTGGTGCTTGGTCTGTTAATATTTTTAAAATTAACTAATTTATCTCTTCCTGATCTAATTTAGCATTCATCAGTTTCACATTATTCACCTTACGACTATCTAAATCACCCTCCAAAATTCTCATAGTTTCTAACATTTCTGATTGTATCTCAGCATTACATTTTTCCTCAAGTTCTACATAGATACTTTCATTTTCCAATACTAACATTCTCTCAGGTACTGGTTCTTCTTCCATGATTTATTCTGGTTCAGCCATTGATAGGTCTATGTGCAGAAAGTATTGGTTTTGTTATTTTTCAGAAATTATATTATCTATAAATTAACATTTAACTATAAGAGATTATATATATAACGAGGTAAATATGTGATGACCCATTAGGTCCAAGAGTTATAACCTGGCTATGCCATTTGTAACAAACCTACCTTCTAATTTTATCTATAGAAAAAATAGTTTCCTTATATCCAACCAATTTAGCTTTTAACTTGTAATGCTAAAGTGTGAAGGGTAACACATTAACCTTTCTAAATCATTTGAATTTTGTACTGCTACTAAACTTTGATTCCAAGGTTTTAATAGTTCATGGAGACAATTTACTTACTTAGTTGGTTAGCTAACTCGCCATTTAATTCATTTCTTGTAGGGACAACTACCAATACATATACTTGGACAAGGAATAACATTTCTATTCCTTAGTTATTAGTTGTTAATTTATTATATGTCACTGACATTTATAGCGGTATTACATGTTGGCTAACAAATAGACAATAGGAACCATGCCAATTATGAAATCCATGATACAATATAGTTTACATTCAATGTACAATGTGATACAACTAGCTTCCACCGGTTCTCCTTTTACTCGATATTCGAGAGGGAAAAAATATTTTACCCTGCTGTATCGTTTTGAAGGAATATTGTTGATTATGACTTGACCTTGGGAGCTACTTTGGTAGGGTAAGCAGAATTCAACCCTGCTACAATCTCTCGAGTGGAGAGGGTTGTCCAAAGCTCATCCTAGCAAATGTTCAACACCGTCCATCCTTGGTTTTACTCATGGAACTTGGTTATTTCATCTAGCTTCACATTTTGGAGGGTTCGGTTTCAAAGCTAGGAAATCCAATCCATTTGTGCTCATTCTTATGCATTGCTTCTGCTTACAGTTCCTCCAAGGAGGGAAATTCTCAGTTGGTTTACTATTCTTAAATGGATTTGTTTTCTATTGGCACCACACGCGATATGGATTGTGTTTGTTGTGTGCAAAATGGGTTGAATGTGTTGGCTACAAACTACTTAAACCTGTATATTATGATTACTCATTAACTACACTCCATGTAATTGTTTTTTATATTATCTTAGTTACTATAGATTTTAGTTGCTAAAATAATGCATTATTAATAAGGACATTACACAACCATGACTCTTCATTACTGTGTGCAATTTAACCTCTGTAACTGTAATATTCTTGGGTTCATTCTGCTTAAAGACTATCTTAATATTAACTAGCTATTCGAAGTTTAGGATTTTAAGCACTCAAGTTTTCCAATTTTGTGTATTGTTTCTGTCCAACAAACCTTAGCTGACCCTTGTATAAATATAACTCATTGAGTTTCACTGAAATGAAGATTCAATAATCTTTTGCGAGAGTATTACTTTAAACAATAAACATTATATTTCTATATTAATGAGTCATTACATCAATGCTTAAACAAAATTACTTGATAATCATCAATCCTTTACTCATATAAAAAGATTATTGAAAGTGGCATAATGATTCTTCTGCATTAAATAAAGATTTAGTTTAAATGAAGGCATATATTAGTTTTCTGCATATATGAGTTTTATATGAGTTTTCTTGGAAATTGGAAGTTAGTGAGGCATGCTCTTATCGTCCTTAGGAACCTCGAAAACTATCACAGTTTGCAAGGATTTCCACCTCCTTGCCAAGATCCTGAGAGTATTTCATTGTCCTCAGTTTTAAAGCTGTCACCAGTCTATCAATTGCAGTTAGTTACCACAGAACCTAGAACCCCTTAAAGGTGCTCACCATGAGTTCCACTTCAGACCTTGGCATCCTGTGGATGTTCGCTCGTAGCTTTGTGCTAATTTATTATCATAAATCCTACACCACTATAGTTCTTCTCTAGGATCTCTCTTTTTATTTTTTTGTCTCTCTTTTCCCCACTAGAATTCTTATTTTCTACAAGATGCTCTCTTTATTTTCCCTTCCTAGGACATCAATAGCTGATAACTAACTCTTCCCCAAGAGTGGCCACTTGTTTTCATAAAGATAGCTAACTTCCTTATTCTTATCCAGATTTTCACATTTGTATTAAAAAAATAACTTTCTACATAATTATTAATTTGTGTTACATGAATAAAACTTAAAATTACTTTAAATGTTAAAAAAGATCTTACAATATAAATATAAATATATATATATATATATATATATATATATGATAATTATAATAATAAAAATAAATCAATACATTTATTCTTTATATCTTTCATAAATCTTATTTAATAAAATTTATTTGTTTACTTTCAATGTTTTAACATATTTATAAAACATTATTACGATGAGAAAAGAAAGGTTGAATTAACTTTCTACATCTTCTAATTTTAGTAATTTATTTTTTTCAATTTCTTATAAAACATAAAAATTATTATAATAATAAAATAAAATTTATTAAAAATATATTATGCTTATCAAGGTAAAAAGATATACAATTCCAAATCTTATTTTTAATAAAATATATACCATTTTAAAAATCATGAGTATGACTTTTACATGTAATCAATATTTAAAACTACTCTGTTGAGTGCTGAGTGTTGAGAGGTGGTCAGACAACCTAAATTTTGTTCAATAAAGTAATAAAACAAGATAATAATATATTAATAAAAAATTAATAAATTATTAAAAAGATTATAATAAGACATTAAGTAAAACACATTAATATTAATAAAAAAAACTAAGATATTAATGTTAACCTCTTTATCAATTTTTAGATTCTAAAAATGATTCTCATACTTCTTAGTGTGATTCTAACTTTCTCTAGGTCCAAAAAAATAAAAATACAAAAATACAAAAAGTGATTATGCTGTTTGAATGACAATGAGATTTGAGCGAGAAGCAGCACACAGAAAACAGAAGCTAAGACCTGAATCCTCGGTACTCAAATCCCAAAGGTGCCGGACACGTGTTTTCTCAATCTCAAAACCATATGTTTCCCACCTCACGGCCAAAAGCATGGTTTTCTCATTCTTCTTTCTATTACACCTATGCCTGCTTTATGATACCAATCCCACACTTACATTCTGTCTTTCTTTTCATATATATATATATATATATACCGCCAGAGTGTTTGACTTTTCAATATCGAGTATTCAGTTTCATCTTTATTTCACATTAACTACATTTGTAAGTCCAAATTACCATGCTGATATGAAAAATCTGAGAGCAAAGGAGTGCTCCGAGGGTATCTACAAATTAATCTACTTGAACCAATTTAGTAATTTATCAATTAAATATTGCCGTCACGCCATCTCCGAAAGTTATATTGCAGTTGTTTCTTTCTCTTCAATACCTATCAACTTTTTGTACATTCGTTGAGTTGCTTTTCTAAAATACTTGCACTGCACTGCGTGCTCTTTACAATGTTTCCACAGATACTGAATTGTTTACTAACAGTGTTGTGCTTGGAAGCACGATCATATATTTTTTATTTATAAAATATTCTCATAGATTGGGTAATTAATTTGGCTGATCTATCTCATTAGAATCATCTGGTGAACTGCATGGTGATGTTGTGGTGTGTATGGGCACCCGTTGGTTTTATTTCACCAAGAAAGTCCTTCCTTGATCAAATGGAAAATCAAGTTGAGTACTACTCATATAAGATTATTATTTGAATTAATAGGTTGGTAATAAACAGACAGATATATATTTGAATTATTAATAGTTAATATAATGAAATTAAGATTGGAGTTGAACTATAAGTTAATAATTATAAAATAATTGAATAGTTGTATCTAATAGTCAATTTAAAAGTTAATATATAAATGATTCCAATTTAAGATAAGTTTTGATTAATTTAAAGTTGAAGTTTAATGAATAAGTATACTTATCACATGTTAACTAAGTTATTTTTTTATTTTTTTGAAATTGTTAATTATTGATTTCAATCAAATCAATCATCTCTCTACTCCATAAATGAAAATCATATATGGTAGTTCATCCCAAAATTGTAAGATATAAACGCATATCAATGTAATTAGTTAGATTTGCAACTCCTAGATGAAAGAGTTTATTAGGACTTCTAAAGATTCTATTAGGAGTTTGTGTATACCACTACACATTAGCTAAACTCCTAGATGTCAAATGTACTATGACTAAGCCTTAAGGGATTAGAGTTGAAGTTAAGCTAATAATTGTATAATCATTGGAGTTAAGGTAATAGTTATCCAATAAAACTATGATTAGAGTTGAAGTTAAGCTAATAGTTGTGAATCATATCTAATAGTTAAATTAAAAGTTAATTGTGCCAACAGGCTCTCTACAGCCCAGTATGGGGGAGATCTTGTAACGCTATTTTTATTAATAAAAGAATAGATTTTTAATTATAAAATAAAATAAATTTCGGTCAGAAAAACAACCTAATATGGGGGAGATGTTGTAATCTTCCTACCTAACAAAACAATAAAAAATTAAAAAATAACAAAACAATAAAAAAGTAAAAATTTAATTACCCCCCAAAAAATGTGGATCATAAAAAAACACAATATGGGGGAGATGTTGTAATGTTCCTACCTAACAAAATAATAAAAAAATAAAAATTGAATTATTTGCAAAAAAATGTTGGCCTTTTAAACAACCCATGGTTTTATTGTATATGCTTTAGGAGGATCGGGCACATGGTTTTAAAACCATGTGCAAGGCCTCCTAAAAAAACCCATGCTTTTATTCTACATGGTTTAGGAGGGCCTTGCAAATGGTTTTAAGACCATGTGCAAGGCCTCCTAAACAACCCATGGTTTTAGGAGGGCCTTGCAAATGGTTTTAAGACCATGTGCAAGGCCTCCTAAACAACCCATGGTTTTAGGAGGGCCTTGCATATGGTTTTAAAACCATTTATGGGGAGACGTTGTAATTTTTGTTCCGAACAAAATAAAAAATAATATTAAATATTTCATTTTGGTAGGTTTCTGCGATGAGATATGTTAGAATAGGGTTTTTCCCAAAAACATTTTTAGTCGATGTTTCGATTCCGAATCGGGAACCATCATCACGACGAGTAGTCAATTTGGATGGGTAAGCTGCAGCTCTGCGTTGAATTTTAATCCTTGTCATTTCTAGCCTGCGAGCTTCCTTGGCTATGTCCCTTCCCTTATATGTTGGCCATAAATAATATTAAATATTAATAATAAATATATTATATGTTGACCTTAAATAAAAAGAGGTGTCTTTTGGTTTGAATCAAATCAATGGTATATATAGGACACACCAAAGTTGATAGCTTGTTGAGTGTAATACCTAAGAAGAGGTTTGCACCTAGAGAGATTTGATCCCTCTCGGCGCTTGATAGAGCCTAGAATTTGGATCTACGCTGGTATAAAAGCGATTGCAATTCAAGTAAAAGTCATGATTAGAGTTGAACTTAAGCTAATAGTTTTATCATCAATGGAGTGAAGCCCATAGTTGTATATATTAATCGAATAGTTGTATCTAACGTTTTTATTTGACATTTGGGGTGGACTATGCCCTATGTTTTTTTTATTATCTATGGAGGGATAACAAAAGTGTACTCTTGAGATTGATTCTATGGGAGTAGTTCAAACTTTGAAATAAACAATTATAAACAAACTATGTGGGTGTGCTACTATATCACCAATTGCAATTCAAGTAGAGTTGACATTAAACTAATAGTTGTGTCATAAATTGAGTTTTAAGCTTATACTTGTATCTATTATTTAATAATCGAATAGTTGAAGTTGAAGTTTAATTTTTCAAAGTATCACTAACTATACTTATCAGATGTTAACTAAATTAAGTTTTTTTTTTGAAATTATTAATTATGAATTTTGTGGGAGGCCCATAGACTTAATCTAAATAGTACACTTGCCTCATTATCGTATGTAGATGAAAAAACATAAACGATAGTTTACCTCAAAATTCTAAGATATATACACTTATAGTCATAACTATCAACATAACAAGTAAAACATTTATAGATAAAAAGAAAAAAACATAAAAAAAGTCTACGTCAAAATTCTAAGATATATACACTTTTTTTTTTCAGAGGA
The DNA here is from genome assembly GCA_001517045.1 of Pseudotsuga menziesii. NCBI lineage: Eukaryota > Viridiplantae > Streptophyta > Pinopsida > Pinales > Pinaceae > Pseudotsuga > Pseudotsuga menziesii. The sequence continues at coordinate 381,995 of LPNX010260604.1, read as the reverse complement.
AAAAATACCAGTCTTTGTTATTCATAGGAATCAAAAGACATCATTTACATATACTATATTTATGACTGTGAGAAGTATAACAAAACACATCACATAGACATAAAGCTGAAACAATGCTGACTACTGCCATCTAGATAAAATACAAAAAGTCTGATCATAGCAGACTTTTCTCATCATCCCTGATAAATCAGGTCAGAATATGCTGAGTAAGATCGAAGATGATCTTCAAACAGACATTCCTGAGCAAGACTTGCTGGCTGAAAAGTCTCATACAGAACAGACAAAGATGATCAATCAAATGCTGAAAGTCAAACCTGAAAAACATATGGCTCAGCAACACTAAAAAAGAACATATTGGCCATGATTTATGACCATTCCATCCAAAGTTTTAGAGAAAGTTCCATATCCCATATCCAAATTCATGGCCTGTTTAGAGAGTCCATCTTCCAGCGAGTTATGCTCACGGAATATGTGTTTGAAGATCACCGGAGGGGCCAAATGAATCATATTTCTAATATCAATACACCAGTGCATGAGAGAAGGAACATCAAGTGCAGAGAGTCTGTTTAGCCAAGATATAATAACCATAGAGTCGCCATAGATCAAATGCATGGGAAGGCCCATCATCAAACTCACCTTAAGAACTGCCCAAAGAGCCAATAATTCTGCTCTAGTATTCGTGCTGTAACCACATCCCATAGAGAAACTGAAGTAATGAGAAGCGCTTAGGTAGATTACAAAACCTGAGCCACCTATATTCTTCGCAGCAGCCCCATCGAAAAATCCACAAAGATAGGGCTTCAGAGGTATAGAACCAATATTCTGAATTTTTTTAATTTTCATTAGAACTGGATAAGAATTTAAAAAACCTTCAACCTTGGAGATGAGAGCAGAGAAAGCAGGTTTCTTGTTCTCAAAAAGACAGTTATTCCGAAGAAGCGAGATACCCCAGAATATAAATAACGGAAGGTATCTAAAAGGAGTTGAACGCACCACAAATTTAAACCACTGAGCCAGAAAGGACGAGACTGAATTGAAGGAAGGAAAGTAGAGCCCATACTTAGCCTCGAAATGAGCTCGGATACACACCGTGAAGGGGTAGACCAAAAATAGATGATAAATATCCTCTTCATTCCTTTCACACAGAACACATCTGCTCGGGCCATGGAATCCTCTACTCTGAAGCTGATCCCATGTTAAAATCCGACCATTAGCCAATAGCCAAATAAAACAAGATATTTTCAGAGGTAATTTTTGTGTCCACAGAAAATCCAGAACAGGTTCTTGAAAGTCATAACAACTGACAGTGAGAATACAATCATAGCCTTTCTCAGCAGTTAGGGGGCCCACATAATTATTTTGTGACCAAAGAAGAGAGTCGCATTGGTCAGTGAGACGAATTCTAACAAATTCCAGTCCCCTGATAAAATTATCCCAAAGTATTTTCCATTCCCCACAAAGATCTAGCTCATCCACCGTGAACCAGTAGCCCAAAGCTGAGGAAGTGTGATTTCTTACTTGGGCTAAGGAAACAATCCCGTAATCTTCCAAGTAAACTCTCAGTTCTCTCGGCAAAATGAAAGAGTAGCCTATACCAACAACAGGATCTGCACCAATATGAATAGTAGAGCCATTACCGACATACCAGAGAAGTCCTTTACCAATCCACGACAAAGTAGAGAGAAAACCTCTCCAAATTATCGATGCATTCCAAACTTTGAATCTTTTTTCCCTAAACCAAGAATGCAAAGGCATATTTTTCATATATTTAACAACGATGAGATGATGCCAGATGCCATTGATGTTAAGAACAAGCCAGAAAATTTTCATTCTCAAAGATAGACTGAAGCTGGGTAGGTGCTTTATTCCCCAGCCACCAAGAAGAGTAGGACGTGTCAGGAGATGCCAGTCCATAAGATGGAATTTTTTTTTCCTTAAAGAAGAGCCCCATAGAAAAGTAAATATTAATTTTCTGAGCTTGTCTAAGATTGAGAAGGGGATCGGAAAAAGAGCCAACTAGAACACAAGAATACTCGACAGAATAGATCGAATGAGGACTAAACGTCCAACAATAGATAGGAGTTTGTTTGTCCAATGAGAGATTCTCTTCTCAAATTTAGATACAAGCCAAAACCAGTCCTTTACCAGATAACCCAAAGGCTTGAGGAAGTATCCCAGGTAAACGAATCCCTTATTAATATCATCAAATCTGTAAGGGAGGAGATCAGTAATTCTTTGGAGAAGGACCTCATCCAAGCCATTATGAAGAAAAAAAGATTTATTCGTATTTATACTCATACCGGAGGCCTCACAAAATGTATCAAGGATGATCTTGAAAGCCATCCATTCTTCAAATGAAACCAGAACAAATAAAATCACATCATCTACAAAAAGTAAATGAGTGAGGAAAAGTTTAGTCGAAATCTTGATCCCTTTAATTTTACCATTCCTTTTGGCATCTTTGATCAAAAGGCTGAGACCTTCTATAACCAGGATGAAAAACAGGGGAGACAATGCGCATCCCTTCCTGATACCACGAGAGGCCGGAAAAAAGGTAATAGGAGAACCATTCATGAGGACAACAAAGTTGGCAGAAGAGATACAGCCCAAAATCCAATTCACCCCAGCAAGAGGGACCCCTATTTGAATGAGAACAAGACGGATCAAGGTCCAATTAACCTGATCAAAGGCTTTTGACAAATCCAACTTAAGGATGAGGGCACATCTCTTGTTGGTTTTGACAGTATGTAATACTTCCTGCGTTATGGCTATGGGCTCAAGAATTTGGCGGTTCTTTAGAAAGCCGAATTACTAAGGAGAAATGGAAGAATCTAGGAAGGGTTTAAGTCTCAGGGCCGCAATTTTAGAGATCAACTTATAGCAAAGATTACAGAGAGAAATGGGGCGAAAGTCAGCAAAGGAGACAGGCATATCAACTTTACGAATGAGAGCTAAAAAAGTTGAATTAAGGGTGGGGGTCACTCTGCCTAAGATCCTAGAAGTTTCCACCATATTGACGAGGAGAGGTCCCAGTAGATCAAAAAAAGTCAAGTAGAACTCAACATGCTAGCCATCCGGGCCTAGTGCCTTATCTCTTTTAAAAGTTTAGAAATTCCCACATCTGTTTTATTTCAACCTTGATTTCAAAAATAAAATTATTGACATATCTTTTAGTGTACCGAATTTCTTTATAGTTGTTAATTGGTAATGAATATAGCTATTAGGGTCTTGGTTCTTATTTACGGTGGTGATATTAGTTCTTATTTATATTGGTGTTGTTTAAAACAAAATGTTTATTCGATAGAATAAAAAAAATAAGATTTGGTTCAATGGTCAAATACTTAGATATGTTTATTAAGTTAAAAAAAAACATGAGTTAAAAAGAACTCAAGTCAAATATTTATAAATCTTATAAAAAAAACTAATTTTATTATATATTTATAAATTTAGTAAGATTTTTTTTAATATTTAAATGTTTTTAAATTAAAAAAAGGTTAATTTATTACATATTTATAAAGTTAGTAAAGATTATTTATTTTTGCTTCTTCTTAAGAGAGGAATATGTCATGGTTTGGTTTGGTTAAGCTATTAAGACATTGACAAAAATCTCATTTTACAAAATATTAATAACGTGAAAAATATTATCATATCTAAGTTTAAAGAGAAAATGTTGAGTATGGCTGAGTGCAAGCTAATGAGGGTAGGCTTTTGGCACATTAGATGTAATAGAAAACTGGAAAATCAGGCATCCAACAACTTAATTGTATTTTTTGAGATACTTACACAAAATACCTTGCTTTGAGTAAAAAATATTAAATGTAGGAAATTGAATCATGTTTTTGAATATATAAGGCTTATGTATTGAAAATTTTTATAACTCTGTCAAGTTTCATTTTTTCTAACAGTAATTTTTTTATTTTTTAGGAAAATGAAAAGGTATATGTTTTTGTGGGTGCACCCTTTGAGGGCCTAAATCATGCTTTCGGAATACAAAAATTTGCAGGCATGTAGAAAACATATAGCACTAGTGCAGCGCTATTTTTCGAAAATAATATTAGTAATATTTTTATTTATTTATAATTATCTAAGTGATCATTCCTCGAAAATGGTACATCTTTTGTGGGTGCATCCTTTGAATGTCTTAATGAAATAATCATGAAATGCATTTTTTATAGAATGTTGAGGTTAGTGTCTTCTAATTTATTTTTAAAATGATAAACAATTGAAAAATTTATGGAAAAAACACCAACAACACGTTTTTTGACTTAAGGAGTTAGGAGACAATAGAAATTGGAAAAAAATAGGAAAATATAATATTTTTTAATAAAAAGTACATATTTACAATCTGCAGAAAAAATTCTATTTATGTTTAAGATTTAGTAAAAAATGAGTGTGTGTAGCATACTGTAATGAGTGCATAAACAACGACTAAACAAGAAGAAATGCCCAATTAGCTATGGTTTATCATATACCATAGCACAGGTTTGGTATTACTGAAGCAAATTCCAAACCATACACATAGGACTATTGGTAACATGCGAGCAAGTGAATTGGCATGTTTAAATTCAAATTACATTTCCCACCCTTATAGAATTGGAAAATGAGTGCGCGTTATAAAACTACAAAATACGTGCGCATTATAGAACTACAAAATGCGTGCATGTTATGTAGTTCTATAACGCACACGTGTTTTGTAGAGCTAAAAATATAGCACTATATGTAATATATCAACTATATGGATAATAGTTTAGAGGGGGCGGAAGGGTTAAGGGTCTAGGAGGATGTTGGAAGTTCAGGTGGGGATGGTTAATAGTTGAGAGGGGGTGGGGAAGGGTCAAGGGCCTACGAAGATGTTGGAAGTTCAAGTGGGGATGTTTAATAGTTGAGAGGGATTGGAGAAGGGTCAAGGGCCTAGGAGGATGTTGTAAGTTTGAGTGAGTGTGGTTAATAGTTGAGAGGGGGTGGGGAAGGGTTAAGGTCCTAGAAGGATGTTGTAAATTCAAGTGTAGAAAGATTAATGGAATGATAATAATTATGGGTCACAAGGGTGAAGGGGAGTGGAGATTGAGAGAATTATTAGGAGTATAAGAGGTGTTGAAGACATATAGGGTTAGAAGCAGTATGCGAGACTTGAGTGACGAAGGGGGATAAGGTTGATGGGAGGAAGTGGGTGATGGTTTGATGAGAGAGAGGAATGGTGAATGGAAAGGTGGATATGGAGTATTATAGGAGGAATAGCAAGTGTTGGAAGAGAGAGGCGAAGGAGAGGGAAAGTGAAGATATGGTAATGAGATGTGATAAAACAGAGAATAGGGGTCATAATGACGTAGGGGGTTGATGAGAAGGGATAAGTTGAAAACATAGAGGAAGGAAGTATAAGAGAGAGAGAGAGAGAGAGAGAGAGAGAGAGAGAGAGAGGACATGGCATGAGGGAGGGATGGAGATATTGTGAAGGAAAGAGATAGTGAGGGAGAGATAGAAGGTGTGTGTGTGTGTGAGGCAGGGGCGGGGGGATAGACATAAGGAGAGAAAGGGGGAAGGTTCACACACACACACACACAGATGGTGTCCAAAACAGAGGGTGGAGGGTTGGTAAATGGAGAGAGAGGGAGGTTGTGAAACAGAGAAACATGGAGAAGGAGGGTGAAAAGAGATAGGGATATATTGGTAGAGGGAGGTAAATAAAAGGTGGGGAGAGAGGAAGAGATAGAGGGAGTTTGTGAGAGAAGGGTAGATACACACACACACACACACACAGATTATGTGGGATAGAGGGGGATGGGTGAGCGACAAAGAGAGAGGGGGAGGGGTGAGAAATAGAGAGAGAAAGAGTGATGGAGGAAAGGATAGTGATAGAGGTATATAGAAGGTGGAGACAAATTATGAGATATAGGAAGTGAGAGAGAGAGAGAGAGAGAGAGAGAGAGAGAGAGGCAGGGGTGAGCGATAAAGAGGGAGGGGGGGTGAATGATAGAGAGATTCATATGGAGGGAGGGATAGTGAGGGAGGTATATAGAAGGTGGAGAAATACTATGAGAGAGGGGGGGTGAGGGAGCGAAACACACACAAATATATATAGAGAGAGAAGGGGGAGGGACACACACATACACACACACACAAATATATATAGAGATAGAGGGGTGAGTGATAGAAAGAGAGGGAGGAGGGTTGAGTGATAGAGAGAGAGAGTGGTGGAGGGATGGATAGTGAGGGAGTTATAGTGAAGGTGGAAAGAGGTTATGAGAGAGGGGAAATGAAGGAGGGACAAAAACACACACACACACACATATATAGAAAGAGATAGATTGCGTGGGAGAGAGAGGGGGGGAGGTGTGAGAAACAACAAGAGAGGGGGGAGGGGGGAACAATAAAGAGAGAGTGATGTAGGGAGGGATAGCAAGGGAGGTATAAATAAGATGGAGAGATATTTTGAGACATGTGGAGTGAGGGAGGGACACACACACACACACACATAGAGAGAGAGAGGGAGGTTGTTAGAGAGAGAAGGGGGAAAGACATAGACACATACACACAGAGATAGATATAGATGGAAATACAAAGGTAGGGAGGGCCAGTGGGTAAGGCATATAGGGATAGTGAGGATGGTACATGTGTAGCAATAGATTCTAGAAATATTATTTAGGGATCAAATCTTGTATTTCCTCCTTTGACCATGTTGAGTCCTTAATACCCATATCTAATCCTCAAAACCTCTTAAAGGCATGTGCATATTTTCTTGGAGACCAATCATACCTTGAGTAGGTCATTTGTGGTGCTTCAAGGAACTGTTCATTAACATGGGTGCCTCAAATATTCCATTATGGAATAAGGAATGAGCATATTCCCTCAAACATGTCTAAGAGGTCCCATACCTGCTTCTCAAAACCACCAAATTCTACTAACATCCATTTTCATAGTCCAAATATACCTATGAGATGACATGTGTAATTTTCTAAGGCATCCTTCCTATCCATGGATGCATAGAAGCTTTGGTTAGGGCCTAAGTCCATAATTTCCTCCCTTGACTATGTCCATGGCCTTAAGATGCATACCTAGTGCTCAACAAATGATGATGGCATGCATATCCCGATTATGATTCAAATGATTCACTTTCGACGTCATGTGTGGTGGTTGGAAGCATCAATTTTGGCCCTAAATAGTTAACAACTTCCTTTAAGGCCTAAGGACCAAGTGTTCCCCTCCACCCATGTGAAGGGGCCTAATATCTATACTTATTTCTAAAAATGTTCTAATGACACTTGTATCCCCATTTCAAGGTAAAAGAAACCATGGAAGGATCTATTGAGGTTGTTGAACACATCATTCTTGACTCTAGATGGATAGAAGCATCTTGTAGGGGCTAAGGCCTATGTTTCCTCCCGTATTATGTACAAGGTACTAAGACACATACATAGTATTATAAACCCCTAATGGTTCCCATATCGCCATTCAAAACAAAACTATAAACATGAGAGGTCATCTATGGTGATTCGAGGTGTTGTTCATGGACCTTGAGCCCTAAAAGCTGGTTTACAACCTAACATTAAATATTTATGTACCAACCATGATTAACACCTTATCCTCCATATCTAATGATAAAAAAATCCTAATCATGACCATATCCCAACTTAAAGGTTGAGGATACCCTTAAGAGATCATGTGTGTTTGTTCGGGGTGTTGTTCTTGGCCCTATATGTCTATAGGATTCCTTTAGGGACTAAGGACTAGGTTTCCTTCATCAACCATGTCTTTGAATATGTTTCTAGTGCTAACAGAATTCTAGTGTACTCAATATTCTCTCTTAGATGCAAAATATCACATGCAAAGGTCCTATGTGCAGGTTCGATGCCTTGTTCATGGACCTCAATCCTTAAAAGCTACCGTTAGGACATAAGTCTCGATTTTCCTCCCTCAAGCATGGTTAAGGGACTATATCCCATACTTAGTTCTTAAAACCTCCTAATGGTGTCCATATTACAACACAAAGAAAAATTATGCTATTGGGAGGCTAGGCATGGTTGTTTGAGATGTTGTTCTTGATGATGTTAAAATATTACTATAGGTCCTAAGTCGTGATGATGAAAACTATTGTTTTTCTTCATTTCCCTAGCCATGCACTCAAATCATTTTTTGTGGTTCTCCATAATGTGTGCATGTTTTTCTTCTCTAAATCGCGTGTGTGTTTTGCTTCTCCAAAATGCATGCACATTTTGCTTCTCCATAATGCGTGTGCATTTTGCTTCTCCATAATGCGTACGCATTTTGTAACTATAAAACATGTGCACATTTTGTAACTATAAACTATGTGCACGTTTTTCTTAGCCCAATCTATGTGTCATATGACATGTCAGGATCGAGTTGTTGGAGCAGGGTCCCGTAGCTACATAAGAAGCTGCTAGTTTAGTGGAGAGATAAGTTTTGGCGGAGAGAAGATAAGACAGAGCTACGACACCGTAGCACGTTTCCAGCTGCAGAGCAGAGCCGTAAACCATGAATTTTAAGATAGAAAAGTCAAGAAAGGAAACGGTACCTGAGCGACCAAGAAGAGAGAGCTCACCCACTGCATTGAAGGCAGCGGCGGAAGACATGAGGGCTCAACGACCCTCATAAAGGAGAAGGAGCAACGAGGCTGAAGCTTTGAAGATGAAGGACAGAAAAGGGAAGCAGTGCATAGTACCCATGATCAGTGCCGGGAAGCATGGAAGACTGCAGAGAGCTGTGGTGTGACGGAAAGCGGCTACCTCAAGTACAGATATGGCCGACTGTAACTAGTTAGGGTTTGGGTTACTGTTGGGACAGGCCCACAGTGTTGTAATGGCGAGACCTTCGGGCTGCCTATAAAGGAATGTATTTTGTATTGTAAAAGGTTGTCATTTTGGGCACTTTCGGCCATCTAGCTAGTTGGGTAACATATAGTTAGCCATTTAGTCTGTTATCTCACAGTTATCTTGTATTGTAATAGAGTTAGATCTGGTTCTGTTATTAGCGGTAGTAATCTTACTATAACAAGTAGCTGTCTTACAGAGTATGCATGTAACGATCCACAGGGATCGATAGAGAGGGAAGAGTATATTGTAGGAGAGCAATATAGAGAAGAAAAGAGATCTAAGAGAGAAGATCTTGAGCTGCATATGCAGTGCAACAGAACTGTGTTTTACTTTCCCCCGAGCTATAATAAAAACATAGTTTTGTGGACGTAACTTCCATCCTGGAGGTGAACCACGTTAAAATCAAGTGTTATGTGATTGGATTATTTGTTATGTTTACTTAGGCATTTCTTAGTCATTTCATGGACTTTGTTTACATTTTAATGAATGAAGGTGTTAATCAGTTCACAGTAACATAGAAGGATAAACATAAGTCGAAGTCTTTGGCATGTTGTATATGGTTCATTTATGCTTTGTGTGAAACAGTCACTAGTTGCAGTATTGAATAGCCTTGTATGTCAAGTCTTGCATGTTGACACAAGCAACGCTAAGTGTGCTAAACTGCGGAGGTAGGATATCACAGAGAGGTGATACCACACTGGCAGAGGAGCTGCGGTGCACGATACCATAGGTTGAGGACTTAGCGTTGGGTAGGAGCTGCGTGTCGCACGGTGCGCGGCGACGCTGTAAGGTTGGAGATATCGCGAGTCAGGGAAAGTGCGCGACGTAGAAAAGGACCGCACAACGGTTTAAGGGAATATCTCGCGGCTAGAAGAGCTGCGAGACAAGGAGATTGTGCGACGCGCAGAGAAAGAGACCTCACAGCTAGAAGAGCTGTGAGCCTCAAGTAGGATCGCCACAGAACCTGGTCCAAGACACTTGAGTCCTTGGCCAACCCATTAGAATCACTTCGGGTGAGACTTCAGGCCGCTTTGCGGTCTATCGCTGAAAAGGCCAGTGAGCTAGGGGTGTTGTTGGTTGATTATAGTAAACCCGGGTCTGCCCATCATGACCAACACGAGCTTAACCAAACCAAGCATTACATAACGCGAGTGCGTTGTGTTTTTATGTATCATGAGTGTGTTTCCTAAAAGTAGCATTGAATCTAAAAGGTCCCTCAAGTTCTTGCACACACCAGTATCTCTCTTTTAACTAGTTCAAAGAAAAACATTAATATAGGGCGTGCACATGAAGATGGTTACACTTTTTAGGGACATTCTATAAATCAAAAAGACATGTCTGAAAAGGAAATCTATAATGCATATGCATTATAGATGGTTTGGTTCGGAAAACACGAACCTAAAACCAAAGAGGTTAGTTACATTATATCGTAAGTGTGATATGTCGCACTTGCATTTTGTAAGAGTTACAAATCGTAAGTGCGATTTGTAAAACAAAAAAAAACACACGCCCGCAACCTTTATTTTTTTATTTTACATTTCAATCCATGAAGAACGGAAGGGAGATATATCAGGAAGGGTTTTTTGCTCGCAAGCGATTTGGAGGGGGCATTTTGAGGGAGGGGATCGACAAGGTCAAATGCAATGGAAGGTAAGAATTGATTTGATTTTTGGTGTTCCTTTGTTAATTTAATCAATTTTTAATTAAAACAAAGAATGAAATATTAATTCATTTTTTAATTTGTTGTTTTTATATTAATAGATAACACTAATAATCAAACCACCCATAACCCAAACCCAAACCCAAGCCCAAATCCAAACATCGAACACATGGGGGAGGAACATGATAGGAATTCAGAAATTATTGCTCGTTTAGGTGCATTGAGACTCCTTAGTACAATTTATAGAGGGGGTGACCACATAAGACAATCATTGGGTGAGGAACTAGATAACATAACCAATACAATTTCCAATGCTTGGGGAGCACTGTACAACATTAGCTCCTAAAAGGATTCCCAAAGGCAATACTGTTCCACTAGGATGAGCTACAAAGATGTAAAGAAAATAAAGATAACGAAAGACCAACTTTTTTCACTATTCCAGGACCCTAGCAATGGATTGGTTCATTCCACTAGTTGACCACACATTTCTATAGACTGGTGCATAGAACCAAATATTAAAGCAAACTGGATGGAACATTGGTACATGGTATTTGATGAAGACCCTCATGGAAATAGAGACATCCCATTCTATTTACCAAGGAAATTGTATGACGAGTTTATCTTGGGTAAACATGTAAATTACTAAATGATATTTTATATTTACAGGGGGTAGGACATGGAATGCCCCAAGATAGGAAAGGGGTGAGTACTAATCCAAAGCATGTGCGATGGCCTCCATGCACACCAAACCCCCCTCAGTTATATCCTCATGCAGGTCCCATTATTGATGACAAACAGGAGGGATTATTCCATTTGCAAGATACATTGCTTCGACATGGGACTGATGGCGAGGAAAATGTAGGCCAAGGGATTGGCACATATGAGATTGTCCCACTTGGAGATGTACCATCACACAAAGAGGATCCAATTAGATATGCAAACCATACCATATCTAGAGATCACATTGGACATACAGAGGGTTCAAAGCATCACATCATGCCACATCCTTGTATAGCTTATGGAAACATATGCTATTGACCTTCTTCATAGTTTCTTGATGATGGGTTACTCCAATACGTAAGTCAAACTCGTTCTTCACATAGACTATTATTTTTTATATCACAGTTTTCAATTGTTTCATAAATTATTTCTATTTGAATTATCTGACAATTTGCATGAACGCATTTACAGCTGGTGTCCAATGACACACCATATTCCCATACTCCACCCGTTGATGATAATGATATTGATGCGGCAATCAATTTTGCATATGCTTTTGGTGATTCACCATTACTTGTAAGAAAATTACTTTCTAATTTAGCATCATGATTTACAAATTTATAGTAGGGATTGACACATTTAATACATCTTAATCTTGATACAATATATTTTATGCAGGGTGGGCACGATGAGTATGTTGCATCTGAGACAAGTCCATCACAAATAGAGCAAGATTCAAAAATACAGGTATTGTTTTAATCATTCAACATATATTCTTTTAATTATTTGAAATTGTTTAATTGTATCTTTATGTTTTTTTACATAGCAACATATGTCTGATAGACTTGCCACCCGAGCGACCTTTCTCTTTGATGCATATGACCATCCTTTTAGGCCGTTGTCAATTGTTTAACCCATTGGTGGCCCACCTCTTCACATCCCACATGTATATGTAAATATCACTTATTTTGTTGGTACCCTATTACAAAATTTCCTCTATCTTTGTGTCCCTAATTGTTCCTCCATGTAGTATAGTTTTCTTTGTACATGCAAGTATATTTTTGGTGCACCCATTGATTTGATGGCATTGACATATATTATTTTATGGATATTTATAGTGAGAGAGTGGTGCTTGAATAGCACACAATCAGGGCCATTGGTGACTCACCTCTCTCTCCCCCCTAGGTACATGTATGTCTCGCTTTCTTTGAAAAAGGAATTTTGCCTCCATGTAGTATAGTTTTATTTGTACATGCAAGTATATTTATGGTGCATCCATTGATTTCCTGACATTGACATATATTATTTTATGTAGATTACTAGTGAGCAATTTGTTCTTGAATATCACCCAATTGGGGTCATTGGTGACACACCTCTTCCCCCCCTAGGTACATGTATGTCTCGCTTTCTTTGAAAAAGGCATTGTCCCTCCATGTAGTATAGTTTTCTTTGTACATGCAAGTATCTTTTTGGTGCACACATTGATTTGATGACATTGACATATATTATTTTATAAATCCTTCTAGTGAGCGAGTGGTGCTTGAAGAGCACCCAATCGAGGCTGCTAGTGACCCTCCTCTCCCCCCTCCCCCAGCTACATGTATGTCTTACTTTCTTTGAAAAAGTCATTGTCCCTCCATGTAGTATAGTTTTCTATGTACATGCAAGTATATTTTTGTTGCACCCATTGATTTGCTGACTTTGACATATATTATTTTTATGCGGTCTTCTAGTGAGCGAGTGGTGCTTGAAGATCACCTAATTGGGGCCACTGGTGACCCACCTCTTCCCCCACCCAGGTACATGTATGTCTCGCTTTCTTTGAAAAATTCCATGTAGGATGTAGATAAATTTTCAAACATTTATATAATTTATCATCTTATACGTGGTTGTACATGTATCGAATTGTTGGTACCATTTATTTTATAAAGGATATTAGTGAGGAACCGATGGTACATGCAGTTACATCGTGGACTACCATCACTTACATACAGACAGTAAGTAAAAATGTTATATTGGCTTGGTATTTGAACAAATGTACATAGAACTTTGTATTTATTTTTATAGGTTAGTAAACTAACTTACAAAGTTTGGTTTGTGTGCAATCTCCGAAAATGAGATATGATCCTCTTGTTCAGGGCTGGGGAACACCATCGAGCAGCCGAAAAAGAAAGATAGACTTCTCAAAATCCACTGATAGTGGCAGTGAAAGGGGGGCTAAATAGAATTCATGTATACGGGGGATACAAACATGTACCTTTTTGCTTGTATACACACATATGTACAGTATGATCGACTATTTTGTACTATGGATATGGCATTCCATTTTTGAAAACATTATATGTACATATAATATAAAGCAATGTTCATATTTATATATATGGTTGACTCGATATGGGAACATGATATTAATTATATGCCTTTCTGATATGCTTAACTATGTCTTTAATTAAGTATCTGTTTAATTAAAATGATACTTGATGTGTGGTTCACCATCATAGCTTTCATCTAATCTCTCATAGCCTCCAACCAATTTTTGTTTGTCTATATCCACTATGCTTCTTCAAATGTAGTAGGTTCAAATTCAATTCCAAAGTAATAAGTATTGTATAAGTATCCCATGAACTGCACTCCTTTCCCACTAAATGGTTGACTTTGTTTATGGTGTGGGATGATTATTTAGCATTTAGTTTAATCAAAACATAGGGATCATAATGCCCTTGATCATGATGAAACAATAATATTAAAGGAACTTTGACCACTTCAACGAAAAAATCCCTTGCACTTGCTCCTTATAAAAAACAAATGAATATCCCTTTATGATATTATATACCTAATCATGACATATCCTTATGTATTATTTATGTTGAATATATTATTTCTGTATGATTTTGTTTCTTTATAAATTCCATTTCTCTTATAAATAGTGCGGTGAGGTGATGGGTGAGAAATAAGGTACATATTAGTCGTGATATTTGGTTTGAGGAATCCATTTGTGCACCATTCATATTAAAAATATAAATATAAATATAATCTCCCATATTGGTATTAGTGGAACAAGGGCTAGCCATATCCACTACCATTCATTTGTTCACCCAACAAGGATGGGGTAACATGAAGCTTTCAACATTGAAAAAGGAGGATCATGCAAACATTAAGTTGGAAAATAATTTTCAATATATGTATCATGTGATAGTTTTAATTCAAGGAAACTAAGCAAAACCATAGTTTCTAAAATCAATGCACAATGTAGTCATTGGGCCATGCAAACACGATGGAGAGGCCCACTTAGATGTATTTTCATGCCAGGATACCAATGGAGTCAACGGTTTGTTGATCCGATATCTGGTTTCTAATTTATGTTGAGTTGAAAGTCACCTCAAGATGTGGTTTAGGGACACTTCATGACTTTCAGTCCAAGAGATAAAAAAAATGGAGCAACATAATTGCAATTCATTGGCTCTTGAAAGTGTGTATGGGAACGTTCAATATGGGAACACCACCAATAGTCGCATGGTGGATTTTCTTGTAGAGTTGACCCACCAATGCAAGAGCTACATTCAAGGAAATTGAGCAAAACATTAGTTTATGAAATCAATGCACAATGTTGTCATTGAGCCATGAAAACACGGTGGATATCCCACCCTAGATTTAGTCACATTCCAAGAGACCAACAGAGTTGATGATTCTTTTATCCAACCTTTGGTTTTTGATTTATGTCGATTTGAAAGTCTCCTTAAAATGTGGTTCAGGGACACTTGGCGAATTTCAGTCATGGTGTGAAAAACCAAACGGATCAGCATAATTGCATTTTGTTGGCTCTTGCAAGTGTGTATCGAAAATTATTATATGGGAACACTACCAATAGTCACACGGTGGAGTTTTTTACAGAGTTGACCCACCAATGAAACAATTGCATTCAAGGAAACTAAGAAAAACCCTAGTTTATGAATTCAATGTGCAATGTAGTCACTGATCCATGAAAACATGGCGGAGAGGGCCCCCTAGATGTAGTCACATGCTAGGAGACCAATAAAATCGACGGTTCATCGATCCGACCTCTGGTTACCGATTTATGTTGAGTTGAAAGTCACCTCAAAATGTTGTTTAGGGACACTTGGTGACTTTTGGTCCGAGAGTGAAAAACCAAATAGAGCAACATAATTTCATGTTGTTAGCTCCTGCAAGTGTGTATGGGAAAGGTCGATATGGAAACACTACCAATAGTTGCACGATGGATTTTTTTGCAGAGTTGACCTGCTAATACAAGAGTTGCAAGAGTTCATTCACAAATATATTTAAATGTGCATTGATTTAATTAAATGTGCATTAATATAAAAAAGCATTCATTGAAAGTAAATTGCAACAACTCGAGATAATTTTACTTTCCGAAATATATTTGGTGGTGTCTAAAGACACCGTTAGTTCTTGGCACCTCCAATGTGCCATAGATTGTGTTTGTATCCTAGGCACA
Organism: Pseudotsuga menziesii; assembly: GCA_001517045.1. NCBI lineage: Eukaryota > Viridiplantae > Streptophyta > Pinopsida > Pinales > Pinaceae > Pseudotsuga > Pseudotsuga menziesii. The sequence continues at coordinate 366,313 of LPNX010260604.1, read as the reverse complement.
CAAAAGGATAAACATTAGTACTCTCATATGAAAATAAAGAGAACCCAATAAAATTGTGCAAACATTATTTATAGGTAACTCACCTTAGAGTGTAGGATCGTGTTTATATTGTCTAATATCCTATCAATAGTAGGATTTCTATGAATGGTATTCGTCAATCATAGGTTAGTACATTGGGAATAAACTAAAGGCTAACTCATTGAAATTGTGCTTCAGCACGCACTTTAAACTTTAAATAATGCACCTGACAATCTAGCCACACTAGACAATCTAGTAACACCTAACAATGCACTCACTCGAGTAGGCCATCTAGATCATCTCTATTGTCGATGATGTCCATCAATATCTCATGCTCTAAATGAAGTAGCAAGTATCGTACATGTGACCTATTTTTTTTCGAAAGTGTGCGCAGCTAAATGTTAATACTAATTACCAGGTTGGTGAAGTGGTATACAATATCTCCTCGTCTATAATCCTAATATACATACCAACCCACCCATCCTTTTATGTTGTTCTTCTACTGTCAAGTACTCCCCTTTTATAACCATTGATCCAGTTGGGAATTCAATATTTTCATCATCTATAACAGGTTCGAGAATAGTTTGTTTCCCCTCTAAGAAATGTTCCAACCAATATTCAAAACCCCATTCATTATTTTTTGGGGAAACCACTACATATATATGACTTGTGAAAGGAAATAAGTCAAGTTAATAGTACATTTATTAAAAAAGTTCTTGCATGTAACATAAATAAATGTTCTTTAAATGAAAAGGCTTGTAATGATTTAGGTACTACAAATTTACTTTTTTGTACCTGCTTGTATGAGATTTGATATGTGATCATAGTCTATAGAAATATATGTTTGATCATCTTCCAAATGTTCTATTTCATTAACCCCCTTCAAATAGGTGTCAAGTGTCACTTGATCCCATGTATCAACCGTATCTGTATACTCACAAGAATCCCCTTCATCAATTCTATAGGAACTGCAAAAGCAATCCTTCAATCTTGTCCAAATATGTAGGGTCAAGTTGTCTGAGCTTATAATTGAATGAAACCATTGAGTTCTGTGTAATGTTTTCACCTAATGTGTGTTGGATTAGTCCACATTTGTCACCTCCTAGAATATTCTCCGCACTAGGTTTTCCCTAGTTTCTTGTTCTCCCATCATAGATGCAAACCATTTCACAATAGATGCATCGTCTCGAAGGAGAGGACCTATAAACTTCATCTCTTCCCATCTAAGGGCAGTTTTTATGCATGCATCAGTGTCATCGTGCTTTCCTTTCCCATGACAAGTTTCAAAGTAGTTCCATATATGTGGCACCTTTTATTTTATGTGCAACAAAAAAAACCATTGAAATACACATTCATTCTTGAACTGTCCAGCACAACCATCTGACCAAATCAAATGACACAAAAATGGTATATCCATATCTATGACATTATCATAGAACAATTTAAAGCAATGTTACATGTAATCGATGTCACGGGTCTGGTCGTCACTTATGTAGAAGTGACTTTCTTTCGATATCACATGTTTCTCTTCATTGCCATTGGCCCATGTTGATAAGTGATATGGACCATTATGCTTGTTAGAATATAGTGAACACGTGAAATAATATCATAACACAATATAAAATATGGAAATCATTACTAGTCTATCCTTCTATCGACTACCAAGCAGCATAACGCATGAAATAAAATTGGAGAAAAGATAACAACAAGAGAACATTGATATAGGTGGTTCACCCAATTTGGACTACGTCCACAAGAAGGATTTCATCTTCCATTATTTTGAATATAGATCTCCAAGATTACATCACATGCTAACATATGTATCACATCAGGCTCCATCACTCAATCATGTCATAATCATGTGTGTACAATGAAATACACAACATATGATGTGTGATGAACTACAATCAACACATACGCAAAAGGGTCTCCTTCACCTCTCTTATATACCAAGAGGTTTGGATTACAATACATCCCATAACACATGTGGGATAAATGAATTTCCACCTCTTTATATAAAGAATGGCTACAAAGGATATAATTACAATGACACATGTGGGATAACTCTATTTTATAATATTAGAGTTATTTTATGCCTTTAAATGATATTTTACCAATATACCACATAAGTCATCATTACATAATCTAACACTCCCCATTAATGATGTCTGGGAGAAAGAATACAAATGGAAGCAAGGTGGAAACACACCAACATCCCCCTTGATGGCAACTTCCATAATGCTTCATACGATGCGAATAAAAAACAGATTTCTCCTCATGGACTTGCTGGAGACAACATCCACTTCTCATAAAACTGCATATGAACCATTGTATGATGAATGTTCGCACAACAAATTGAATGCATGGAAAATACAATAAAACATGTGGCTGCAAACTCATCACAACCTGTAACTCAACTGATAGTTGAAAGAACTATACAATAGACTGCATGACAAAGACAAGAACCCTGTATCCATACATCGAAACAATATTAAGAGATCTCTTACTAAATATTACATTGTGAATACAAGACCCAAATGGTCTATCAATCAAAAAATGATCCAATCAGGCAATCTTCACAGACCAGCTAAAAGATGCATGGACAATAGAAGATGGATGTGCATCATACAACATTACTAGAATATTGTGACATAATATGATAAAATTCAACATTACATTCCTTCTTAACATCAACCATCTTTGTTGCAGTCAAGGATAAGTTTAAAAGATGAACAATGCTGAAAAACCATAGATCCACAACCATCATAGGCTTAAACAAGAAAGGAATAGCAGAAGCAAACTATCCCACAACATAAATAACTAATCTGCACAAAATAACTTCCAAGACTAAAGCATACAATAAACATGACAAGTCCAAAACACAAGATATGATAAAATGTCATGGCTCAAGAACATATAAATAATAGGTATTGCTTCAATGCAACACCATTTAAATTTTGAGCAAAAGATTATAAAAAAAAAGACATGATGTGATATAATAAATAGAGGAGCATAAACATGAGTGAGCGTAATAGATACCAATATAGAATAATGAGCCAAGATGTCACTTAAATATATGAAAAATATAGTCATCAAGCAACTAATATTTAGCATAAGTTCATTTCTTGTTAACATCATTTTAATATGCAAGAGATGAATTCCCTGGAAATGTCAATGCTTCCATATAGGAATTTTAGAGACAAGAAACACATAACAATGCTTCCATATAGGAAGTTAGAGATAAGTAGTAAGAAGACAACCTCTACAATCATAAGAATAGAAATATCATTGCAACAAAAACAAGGTGTTCATGGAAAAGATTTCAAGATTATAAGATTGCTTGAATCTATATAAACATTGAGTAAAATATGATCGAAATAAACATGACATGACATATATGAAAATAGATCAAAATATTTAATATGATCAACATATAAAAAATTATGATCAACCCATGATATTACTTATAAAAAATTATGAAATGACAAGTCACTAATGACCATATTCATGGCTTCATTTATTGTTAATATCATGTTAATATGCAAGATATGAAATTCCCTTGAAATGTCAATGCTTCCATATAGGAATGCTAGAGACAAACAACACAAGAACTAGTTATAGTCTCTCCAATACATAAAAAAGAAAAAATATACCCCAATTAAATAACTAATAACCAACCAAAAATATAATATGAGATAGATTCAAAGAATTGATTTTACTCAATAAATTAATTAACAAGAGCATATAATGATCATAGAGAGATTGCTTATAAAAACTATGAAATTTATTTTACACAAAGGTCAACAATAACATATAAATAAAGCAAATAATGATCACAAGATAACACATATAGAAGCATCATTATCATTATTAAAAGAGTGAGACAATGTTAGAATATTGAGCAAAAAAAATTGATCAAATAAAACAATGATATCACTTATAGATATGAAAATATAGTCATTAAACAACTAATTCCTAAGCATAGGATCATTTCTTGATGTCACCATTACCATGATAGAGATCCATGCCCTTGAAAATGTCAAAACATCTTCCACGCAAAGAAGGTTATAGACACAAACAAGAATAAGACAACCTTTGTAAAGATGATGAATAAGAACATAAACCCTAATGTAAAGATATCAAGAAGCTCATGACAAGAATTTCAAGATAAAAGATGATTAAAATTTGATTTTTTTTTACCAAAACCGAAGTCCAACAACTTCTAAAAGATGGATCTGTCACTCTGTAGTAGAAAACCAAAAGTAGAAAAAACGAAAAATTCAAAATGACCATAACTCGGTCAATATTTCTTGGAATTTTTATTATAACCTATTTTAGGAACCTCAAATGCCATTCTGCATCCACTTGCATAAACATAACAAAAATATGGGCACTCAATCAAAAGATATTCGCTCTGCAATATTTCCGTCCGTATGAAAAATTTCTGAGAAATAGTTGATTTTAAATCAACAATATCTTCGCTTTCCGAACACGAAATCAGACTATGTTTTTTTTGAAAATAATAATTTTTGCGAGGGGAAATCATATCTGAAATTTATTTCTTAAAAAACTACATAGAAAGTGTTAAAAATGACCTTATCATCTCCACCCAATTTTTCATTAAACACTTCTCCACAAGGGTTACGATTTGAAAGAAAAAATTAAAATGTGTAGAATAAAGCCGAGATATGAAAAAATATCACATGGGTATTATAAATCGGGTCACAAAAATTCAAAGTATGAAGAGCCCAAGTAAAATCATGGACATGTGTTGCTTGAAAATAAAACATAAAAATTTACCAAAGAAGGTATATCATATCAACCTGCTCTGATACCATGATATCATAACACAATATAAACTATGGAAATCATTACTAGTCTATCCTTCTATCTACCAAGCAACATAAAGTATGAAATAAAATTGAAGAAAGGAGAACAACAAGAGAACACCGATATGCATGGTTCACCCAATATGGGCTACACTCAGGGGAAGGGTTTCATATTCCATTATTGTGAATATAGATCTCCAAGATTACATGGAATCCTCACATATGCATCATATCAAGCTCCATCAGCAAATCATGTCACAATCATGTGTGTACAAATGGCATACACAACATATGATGTGTGCTGAACAACAATCAACACATACGCAAAAGGGTATCCTTCACCTCTCTTATATACCAAGAGGTTAGGATTACAATACATCCCATAACACATGTGGGATAAATGAATTTCCACCTCTTTATATAGAGAATGGTTACAACTGATATAATTACAATGACGCATGTGGGATAACTCTATTTTATAATATTGGATTTATGGTATGCCTTTAAATGATATTTTACCAATATACTACATAATTCATCATTACATATTCTAACAATGCTCACCTACTCTTAGTGATAGTACCGACTTTCTATTTCATTTTGTGGTTGTACACTGTAATTTTTGGCAAAGTCAACCACTGATAGTATTGTTCCGAGAGGGAAGGTGTCTCGGCATATTCTAAATTACTCATCGTGCCACCGTGCCATATCGACATGCTGAATGTATTGTTGGATATTTCCACGGAACTCTGAAATAAATTCACATACATAAAAATATTATAAAACAACATAAAAATAATTATATGAATATTAATTTATGTTAATAAACAATGCTATAAAAAAATATAAACAATATAATCATTTAAATGAATATTATTTGTGTACATTGTCACGTGTGAAGTCACCAATTTAATCTTCTTGCTTTCTTTCCCATCATGTAGCTGATATGTCTCATACTGATAGTTGTGCTTCTCGACAATTTTATTCCCGAATGGTTGATCTTCACTCTCATGGATGAAATCATACCATAATGATAGCCCACTAACTTTTTTGCAAGAACTCTCTACACATTGTTTTAAGTAATATGTATTCCCATCTTGCCTTGGACACATTATACTATGGATGAAATCTCTAGATGACATTGGTAGTATTGTACTTGAGCATTCCTGCACATGGTTAGGATGCAAAAATCCACGTATATGTGCAAATGTATGACAATATATATCAAACTATATGTGGTACCTAAAACAACAAGTGTTCCGGATGGTATTGATTCTAACATACTAAGGCTTGCATTTTTCAAAAGATATTTGGTCGAGCCTTAGCTCTACGTGGGAAATTTTAAACATATCAAACAATTGAGTTTGTGTCATGTAAATATAATGTTTAACATGTAGTTAATTATAGATAGAACCCCTAAAATGTTTTAACACATCCTTTTTGTTAGAAGAAGGTCTAGTGTTATCTTGCCAAAATGTGTGCACTAGTCCCTTCACTGCTTCGACTAACTTCATGTCTTTATGTGGAAACCTACTGCTAAATGCCCCATAATGTTTCTATTTTTCCCTCTACATCAAGGTTGTCTCTTCATACTGAATATTTTTTAAGTGTCTTTGGATGTGATGCAGATATTCTTACTTTGAAGTAAATCTTTGGTGCACACTATGAAATATATCCACACCGGTGTGTTGTTAGGGACATTGTACACGGAGTAATGGATAGATTATTTTGAAATTTTTAAATCATTTCAATTAGTCCATTGCATTTGGATAAAATGCATAGGTGCATCTTATTAAATAAAAACACACCAATATTGTTATTTTTTATGATCACATTGTAAATTGTAGATTTTTTTTTATGTAAAAACAATTATAAGTTTGTTGGTTTTCTTTGTTTAAAATGCACTAGTGCTTATCTTTGTGTAAAGGGCACTAATATATATATATATATATATATATTTAATTTTAAAATAAAAAAATGAATGGTCATATAGTTTAAATCTTTTGTGCTCTAACGTATGTTAAAGAGTGCATTGCAGACAAAACATCAAGAGAAACCTTAGCCTACTTGCCTCAACTATAAATAAATAAAGGTAATTTTTATACTGGGCGTTTTGATAAAACCTAAGTTGTTTTCCTTGTATATCTATGTTATTAGATTTTGTTTCAAAACAATGAATTTTATATGTTAAAAATTAATTTTAGTGAAAATATATGGACTTTTAAAAACCATTGATTTTAGATATAAGAGTTAGTAAAAGTGGTTCACCATTTGTTAGAGGACTCCTCTACCAAGAAATATGCCAACACCTGTTATTACAAAGAATCGAGGTATGGCTAGAATTACATCATATCAAGCATTCCATAGAGGCTCACAAGAGCATCATGTCATTTACAAGAATTAAATGTGGGTGGGCAGGGTAAAAATCATTCCTCCCAACCATCCAAACTCATTTAATGGAGAAATCAATTATAAAATTACTTAAAACAACGACACATAATTATTAAGATATTTCAAACAACACATGACAAGTAATAAATCAATTATTAAAATATTAAAAAAAAACACCACAAAATATTTTATTTTATTTTACATAAGTTGTATATTGCTCTTTTATAAAATGCACCACTGCATCTATATTTGTTAGGTGCACCATTAATTATGCTTTAGTTTTGTATTTTAAAATGAAAATTAAATTTACGGGACATTATAATTATCCACTCCACTTCGAAGTAAAGCACTGGTGCACACTATGAAATATATCCACACCGGTTGTAATAGATAAATTATTTTTAAATTATTTCAATTAGTCGACTGCATTTGGATAAAATGTGCAGGTGCATCTTGTTAAATAAAAACACACCAATCTTGTCATTTTTTATGAACACATGGATGTTTTTTATGTAAAGAAATGATGAGTTTCTTGGTTTGCTTTGTTTAAAACGCACTTGCGCTTATCTTTGTATTAAGGGCACTCATGGTTTTATGAGTCTCTAACTCTTTCGTACTCTTACCTATGTTAAAAGTGCACTCGAGAAAAAACATCCATAGAAACCTTGCCTACTTTCCTCTACAGACAATTTTTAACCTAAGTTGTTTTCCTTGTAATGTTATGTTATTAGATGTTGCATCAAAACAATGAAAATTTTATATGTTAAAATTTAATTTTAGTTAAAAATATATGGATTTTTAAAAACCATTAATTTTATATATGAGAGTCATTAAAAGTGGTTCATCATTTGTTAGACAGCTACTCGACTAAGAAATATGCCAACACCTGTTATTCCGAAGAATCAAGGTATGGTTAGAATTAGATCATATCAAACATTACATAGTGGCTCAAAAGAGCATCATGTCATTTACAAGAATTGAGCGTGGGTGAGGAGGATACCAATCATTCCTCCCAACCACCCAAGCTCATTCAATGAACAAATCAATTATAAAATTACTTAAAACAACAACACATGATTATTAAGATATTTCAAACAACACATGGCCAAAGATTCAGTAATAAATCAATTAATAAAATTATAAAAAAAAAACACCACAATATTTTATTTTATTTTAGATAAGAGGTATGGTGTTCTTTTATAAAATGCACTAATGCATCTATATTTTGTAGGTGCACCGTTAATTGTGCTTTGGTTTTGTATTTTAAAATAAAAATTAAATTCACAGGACATTTTAATTATCCAATGCGCTTAGAAGTAAAGCATTGGTGCACACTATGAAATATATCCACACCTGATAGATTATTTTTAAAATTTTTATATCATTTCAATTAGTCCAATGCATTTGGATAAAATGTGCAAGTGTATTTTGTTAAATAAAAACACTTCTTTTATAAACACATTATAAATTGTGGATTTTTGATGTAAAAGGAATTATAAGTTTGTTGGTTTGCTTTGTTTAAAACACACTAGTGCTTATCTCTGTGTTAAGGGACTGATGGTTTACTACATATTTGTAATTTTAAACTAAAAAATTAAATTGCGAGAGAGTTTAACTATTTCGCGCTCTCACGTATGTTAAAGAGTACACTGGAGACAAAACATACATAGAAACCTTAGCCTACTTGTGTCCACTATAAATAAATAAAGACAATTTTTAAACTGGATGTTTTGCTAAAACTTAAGGTGTTTTCCTTGTAATATTATATTATTATATTTTGCATCAAAATAATTATGGAAATTTTATATGTTAAATTTAATTTTTGTTTAAATATATAGACTTTTAAAAACTATTGATTTTATACATAAGAGTTATTAAAAGTGGTTCACTGTTTGCTCGAGGAATACTCCACCAAGAAATATGCCAACACCTGTTATTACGAAGAATCAAGGTATGGTCAAAATTACATCATATCAAGCATTACATAGTGGCTCACAAGAGCATCATGTCATTTACAAGAATTCAATGCAGGTGGGGAGGGTAAAAATCATTCCTCCCAACCATCCAAGCTGGTTCAATAGACAAATCAATCATAAAAATTACTTTAAACAACAACACATAATTATTAAGATATTTCAAACAACACATAGCTAGTAATAAATCATTTATTAAAATATTTAAAAAAACACCACAAAATATATTTTGTTTTAGATAAGTTATATAGTGTTCTTTTATAAAATCCACGAGTGCATCTATATTTGTAAGGTGCACTGTTAATTGTGCTTTAGTTTTGTATTTTAAAATAAAAATTAAATTTACGGGACATTTTAATTATCCAATGCACTTCAAAGTAAGGCATTGGTACAGTCTATGAAATATATCCACACTGGTATGTTGTTAGGTTGCGCACTGAATAATGGATAGATTATTTTAAGATTTTAAATTATTTCAATTAGTCCACTACATTTGGATAAAATGCGCAAGTGCATTTTGTTAAATAAAAACACACCAATATTGTTATTTTTTTTTATGGACACATTGTAAATTGTGAATTTTTTTATGTAAAAAAAAATAAGTTTAATGGTTTTATATATATTTTTAATTTTAAAATAAAAATTTTAATGGCGAGAGAGTTTAACTCCTTCATGCTCTGACCTATGTTAAAGAGTGCACTCGAGACAAAACATCCATAGAAACCTTATCCTACTTTCCTCTGCTATAAATAAATAAAGACAATTTTTATACTCGACGTTTTGCTAAAACCTAGGGTGTTTTCTTGTAATGTTATGTTATTAGATTTTGCATCAAAACAATGAAAATTTTATATGTTAAAATTTGATTTTAGTTAAAATATATGGACTTTTAAAAACCATTGAATTTATATATAAGATTCATTTAAAGTGGTTCATCATTGGTTAGAGGGCTACTCCACTAAAAAATATGTCAATAGTTGTTATTTCGAAGAATCAAGGTATGGCTAGAATTACATCATATCAAGCTTTACATAGTGGCTCACAAGAGCATCATGTCATTTACAAGGATTGAACTTGGGTGGAGAAGGTAAACAATCATTCCTCCCAACTAGCCAAGCTCATTCAATGGACAACTCAATTATAAAATTATTTTAAATACACAACAAAATATTTATTTTATTTTAGATAAGTCTTATGGTGTTCTTTTATAAAATGCAGGAGTACATCTATATTTGTTAGATGCACAGTTAATTGTGCTTTAGTTTTGTATTTTAAAATGAAAATTAAATTTACCAGAAATTTTAATTATCCAATGCACTTGCAAGTAAAGCATTGGTGCACACTATTAAATATATCCACACTGGTGTGTTGTTAGGTTGCGCACGGATAGATTATTTTTAAAATTTTAAATCATTTTAATTAGTCCACTACATTTGGATAAAATACACAGATGCATCAGGGGTGGCAGGTGCGGGGGGGATCTTGTTGGATCCCGGAGGACAAGTTGAACAAAGCTTCTCCTGGGGTTTAGGCAATAGAACTAATAATGAAGTTGAGTGGATGGCTCTTCTTCAGGGTATTCAACTTTTTCATGCTAAAAAGATTCGGAAGGTGTTGATATTTGGAGACTCTAGGCATGTTATCTACAAGCTGATTAATGGGTACCTAGAAGGAGCAATTAAATGTCGCTGCTTGTATAAGAAAGCTAAGCTCCTCATGTCTCAATCCTATGAGGCTTATCATATCCTCCGGCATAATAATAAGGAAGTGGACAACATGGCTAATATAGGTGCCAGGCTTCCTGAAGGCCACTACAACCAAGATGGAAATCACCCATACCTCAAATTCGTTCCATG
>LPNX010260604.1:301791-355200 GCA_001517045.1 Pseudotsuga menziesii | reverse complement strand
TCCTTCTTTTTTACGGCTCCATGCATTTATTATCCTGTCCCGTATGCCTTCCTGCCTTGGCCGCGTGGATTTCTCTCCTCCCCTTGGCTGTTGTAGAATTAAAGCTCTTCCGGCCTTTAATTTACTACCCCGCTCCTTCGCACGATTGCAGACTCCCCTCCTTCTTCTCTATGATGCTTCTCTGCAACGACATGTTCTATAATTTTGCTCCGGACTCTGGTTATGGCTCTCCAGAAACAGTGCGATTCCTTCTGATTATTGTAGCTAAAGTTGAGGGAGGGAGGCTGCTGGGCATCCTGTGGCATGTGCTCCCTCTCATCCGTGCCTTCGTAAAGGAGCGCCTGGCTCTTGCTGCTTTCTCCATTTGTCAGTGCAACTACCCCTCTGCGTCTTGGCTTACTGGAGGTAACGTTGGTGCAAATATTTCTCATGAAGGCAGTCTGAAACGGGTTTTGGGTTGCCCCTGCACTGGCTGGCAGAAAGGCGCTGTGGGAACGCTGGCCTGTTCAGATAAACTTGGTGGTTCTGTGCTGCAACAAGAAATTGCAGTGCTCAGGCGTGTTGTTAGAGCTTTGTGGGTTGAGAGCCAGGATTGTATTGTCCACCCTTTGCACAAACAGTTTGCCTGCATAGCGATTTCGGTGGACGCTGGAAATATGGCTCAAGCTGGGGAGAATTCAGGGATTCAGGACATCAAGAAAAACCTGCGCAGACTGTATGAGATGACAGCAATCAGAATTATGGATAATAAGGAAATGGCGAAGGAGATTAAAAAAATGGGTGAAACCGTGAGCTACACTTCACTTCAGATCAGTAACCACGATGCCCAAATAGATGATACTGAAAGTAACATCCGCGAGTTGCTGGGTAAGGTGGACAGAATTCAGGAAGATCTCGAGAAGTACATTACCATGAACCAAGGAAGCAAAGTAAATGGAGCAACTGATGCAGCTGATCATCCCATGGAAGAAGAGTCCGTAGTTCAGCCAAGGGATCACAGAGGCAACCCTTAAGTTATGTCCTATGGTTAATCTGTTTTATTTTCGTTTAGTTAATGTTTTTCTGTGTATTACTATGTAACCAGTTTGTTCGGGTATATACTACTCGAGACAATAACAATATTGGGAAAATCATACACTCTGTTTTGTGGAAAACTCTCAGGATAAGCCTAGTGTGCAGCAATTTTGACTTGCCGACTTCTATATCTTGTTTCCTCTGTAATGAATGGCTGTGTACAGCTAGTTAATATATTTCTCTTTTCTATTTTTGTTAAAAAAAAATACGCGGATGCATCTTGTTAAATAAAAACACACTAATCTTGTTATTTTTTATAAACATTGGATTTTTTTATGGAAAAAAAATATAAGTTTGTTGGCTTGCTTTGTTTAAATCACACTAATGATTATCTTTGTGTTAAGGGAACTCATGTTTATATATATATTTTTAGACTAAAAATTTAAATGGTGAGAGAGTTTAACTCTTTCGTGCTCTAACATATGTAAAAGACTGAACTGGAGACAAAACATACATAGAAACGTTACCCTACTTGCCTCTAGTGTAAATAAATAAAGACCATTTTTATAATGGACGTTTTGCTAAAACCTAAGGTGTTTTCCTTGTAATGTTATGTTATTAGATTTTGCATCAAAAAAATGGAAATTTTATATGTTAAAAATTTATTTTAGTTAAAATATATGGACTTTTAAAAACAATTGATTTTATATATAAGAGTTATTAAAAGTGGTTCACCATTTGTTAGAGGGATATTTCACCAAGAAATATGCCAACACCTATTATTCCGAAGAATCAAAGGATGTCTATAATTACACCATATCAAGTATTACATAGTGGCTCAGAAGAGCATCATATCATTTACAAGAATTGAACATGGGTGGGAAAGGTAACAACACATAATTATTAAGATATTTCAAATAACAGATGACCAAAAATTCAGTAATAAATCAATCATTAAAATATTTAAAAAAAAACACCACAAAATATTTTAAATTTTATTTTAGATAAGTCGTATGGTGTTCTTTTATAAAATACACCTTATGTGCACCATTAGTTGTGATTTAGTTTTGTATTTTAAAATAAAATAAAAAAACACCACAAAATATTTTAAATTTTATTTTAGATAAGTCGTATGGTGTTCTTTTATAAAATACACCTTATGTGCACCATTAGTTGTGATTTAGTTTTGTATTTTAAAATAAAAATTAATTTTACGGGGCATTTTAATTATCCAGTGCATTTTTAGATAAAGCATTAGTGCACACTATGAAATATATCCACACCAATGTGTTGTTAGATTGTACACTAAGTAATGGATGGATTATTTTTAAATCATTTCATCTAATCTATTGCATTTGAATAAAATACGCAGGTGCATCTTGTTAAATAAAAACACGCCAATATTGTTATATTTTATGAACACATTAAATTGTGGATTTGTTTATGTAAATTTTTTTTACGAGTTTGTTAGTTTGCTTTGTTTAAAACACGCACTAATGCTTTTATATATAGTTTTACTTTTAAAATAGAAATTTAAATGGCGAGAGACCAGGGATGATTTTAAGGAACCATACTTATTTAAAAGTGTATAAATGTTGGCGAATATTACCAATTCTTAAAACACCAACTATAAAATGGTTGGCGATATTTTTCAAAAAATATTTTAATTTCCAAGGATTTTATATCATTTATATAATAATTTGGCGATTTTTTGGGGGTAAACAATTTACCCCATCAAAATTGGGCAAATTAAGGCTTCAAAAAATGCAAAATGGCGAATGTTTTTTGGGAGAAAAACATGGAAAAATAGCCCACTCGGCTAGAATTCGCCCCTAAAATCATCCCTGCGAGATACTTTAACGCTTTCATGCTCTGACTTATGTTAAAGAGTCCACTCGAGAAAAAACATCCATAGAAACCTTAGCCTACCTGCCTCCACTATAAATAAATAAAGTCAAATTTTATACTGGATGTTTTGCTAAAACCTAAGCTCTTTTCCTAGTAATGTTATGTTTTTAGATTTTGCATCAAAACAATGACAACTTTATATGTTAAAATTTAATTTTAGTTAAAATATATGGACTTTTCAAAAAAATTCATTTTATATATAAGATTCATTAAAAGTGGCTTACTATTTGTTTTCCACTAAGAAATCTGCCAACACCTGTTATTCCGAACAATCAAGGTATGGCCAAAACTAGATCATATCAAACATTACATAGTGGCTCACAAGAGCATCATGTCATTTACAAGAATTAAAAGTGGGTGGTGAGGGTAACAATAATTCCTCCCAACCACCCAAACTCATTCAATGGACAAATCAATTATAAAATTACTTAAAACAACAACACATAATTATTAAGATATTTAAAACAACACATGGCCAAAAATTCAATAATAAATCAATTATTAAAATATTAAAAAAACACCACAAAATATTTTATTTTATTTTAGATAAGTTGTATGGTGTTCTTTTATAAAATGCACCAGTGCATTTGTTGGAATATAATCCGTCGGGATTATACGTTATTGTAAATATTAGGAATATGAAGAGACTCTCGGATGTGTGATCCCAAGAGTCATTGTAAATGTATAAATAAAGGCATTCTATGGAGAAATAATATGAATTCGGGAGTTATTCCACCTGACAGTGGTATCAGAGCTCCATAACTCCTGCCTGTTTTCAGTTCTGGCAGCCTGTATGCTTGCCAATGCATTGCCAAACTGCTGGCCCATTAATGTGTCTGCCCTCTGATAAGAATTGAACGTTTATCCTCCAGCTTTGATGCATGCACTCAAAATCAATTCTGCCTCATCATCTTCCAGTTGCATGCATTCTCTTTGCCAGCATGTGTGCATTCATTGTGTGTGTTATGCTCCTCCAGAACTGCGATGAGGAATGAGGTATGAAACAGTCCATAAAAGTTGCATTACTCAAATCACTACACAATCTTGAATGAACGGTTGAAGTTTTGTTCAGTCATTTTTGATATATACCTATCCCTAGTCTGCATCGCACTCTCATTTCTGCTACTGCCTATAGTCTATTCTCATTTCCACAGAGCGTTCTCCCATTTCTCTTTATTCCCATGAATTTCAACGGTCGTGTTCAAACAATAAAAGTTCTGTGCAAAAGTTGTGAGATATATTGTGGTTTTCTTATGTATTTTGAGATGCGACCTCCATCTTCTATTATTCCTGTAACTCTCAAAGTTTTATTATAGTCTCCCTTTAAATCTTGTTTATGTGATTGTGTTCTCTCATAGAGAATTGAGGGATTGCTATGGTGAAATATTGGTAAATCTCGTGGAGTGTATGCATCGGTCTCCCAAGTGCATGGGCACTTTCTAGCTTGTAATCTAATTCTAATATCTCTTGTGAAAACTGCGAGAAGGCTATTGCGATTCAAGACCATCAATATATTGTTTCCTGGAGAGCGAATGTTATGGTGAAAATATTATTCTTTTGATGTTGTGTGAGATTGATATTGAAGCAATGATGAGTCTTGGTTCTGCAAGTTCTTTGAAGAATGACAATTGGAGATTACTAGTAGAGAACATATAGCTGAAGATTCACGCCCTCATTCAACTGCGTGGAGAGCGTCTAGTTCCTGAAATGTTGCGACTGAAGCTGTTCGTTCCCGAAGCTGCATTTTGAGTCCACTCATAGGCCTGAAGCTGTGATCACATACTATGTGAGAAGATTGCTACGACCTCATAAGCTGTGACATCCACATTGTTGGTACTGATTGCGTTGAATATTGAATTGTTGGAGCTAAGAGTTGAGGTTCGACCTCCTCCCACATAGATAAGAAGGCCGCGTTCTAATCTCTTGAAGAAATCCTGCTTTTCTTCGACCCGCTCCTTTGCGTCGGTGAGAGATTGCTTTCTACTAGTTTGAAACCCATTGAAAGCATATTTAAAGTTGGTAGTGTAGGCTTGAGAGGATTAAGTTTGTATTTCAAAGTTTGTATGACAATAGTAGAGACATTGACATTGTTGTAAAGCTTGAGGAAGGTGGCAGAGAATTAGACCTGCACCTTTACTCTTTCTTCTTTTTCTTCTATTGTTTTTGTTGCAAGATTCAATAACAGAATATGCAATCTATAGCATCTGTAGTTAGTGCCACTCTCACTGGCAAAGACACTTATCCAGAATGGTGGAGGTAGATCAAATATGCCTTCATCTACAATGACCTTTGGGACGGTATTTGCGAAGGCACCACAATAGAGACAGAAGCTGGAAGGCCCATAACCAGAGACCCAGGACCTCCAGAATCCAAGAAAGAGAAGGCCATTTGGAAAACAAAAGACAAGAAAGCTTTAGCGGTAATCACTGCCACAGTCAGTGAAGAGGTGAGCCAACACATATTACCTGCAAAGTCATGTTTTGAAGCACTAAAAACATTAAAAGATCTGTATGATTCGCACTCTGGAATGGAAGTTATTCAACTAATGCTAAAACTATTCAGTTTAGAAGTAAAAGACAATGATCCCATGTTACTTGCCTCTGAAATCAAAGCTATCATGCACAAGATTCAAGCCACTGGTATGAAACCAGATCTTCCCCTTGCAGCATTTGTAAAATCTTTGTATCCTTCTCACTCCAACTATCTTGAGTCATTGCAAGCATGTGACAAGTTCAAATCACTGACATTTGACACCCTGGTAGAGAAGATAGCTGACAGAGAGAAAGATTTTGGTAAGAAGACAACCGAGCATTCTGGAGAATCACTTTGCTTTGCTCAAAAAGCAAAGAACCACACCAAAGACCAATCCAAAGATCATCCCAAAGGAGAAAGCAGCAAGAGAGGCAGAGGAGGAAGAAACTTCAGAGGTAGAGGAGGCAGAAACAACTCCAGCAAAAGATCAGATTTGAAGTGCAAGCGTTGTGGAAAGATTGGACACATAGCAGATCAGTGTTGGGCTTTGTGGGACTCCATCAAAGACAGACAGAACCAGAAGAAAGATGACAATAAGAACCAAGATGCTAGTAAATCTTCATATTCTGCTCATTGTATTGTTGCACATTGTAATCCTGGTATTAATGAAATGTCTTCACTTTCATCTTACACAGATTGTTGGCTACTTGATACTGGTGCAACATCACACATGACTTTTAGAAAAGACTGTTTTGAAGAACTTAATGAAACAATAAATGACATAGTTTACTTTGCAGATAAGTCAAGTCTTAAAGCAAAGGGAATGGGCACCATTCAGCTGAAGATGCCTGGATTCCCTGATTTCTTGTTGAAGAATGTTCTTTATCTTCCATAGTTGCAGAGAAGCCTGCTATCCTTGGTGCATATTCGACAACAAGGTCATTCCATCCACATGTTTGATGGAATCGTAGAAATAAGAAAGTCCTCTGACAACCAAGTCATCATGAATGGATACGAAGATGGGAAGCTGCTGAAGCTAAAGGGTTCATTTGCAAAGGTTCAGAACTATGCCTACCTCTCTCAGCATGGAGAAGGTAATTTGTCATCAAGTTTATTGTGGCATGCAAGATTTGGTCATCTGAAATATAACAATCTTCGTTTGTTGAGAAAGAATGGTGTATTTGGTTTGCCCACCATTCCCAAAGAGAAGAGCAAATGTGATGCATGTATATTAGGGAAACACAGTAAGCTGCCATTCCATGAATCTAATTTCAGAGCAAGTAGGAAATTAGAATTAGTGCATTCTGATTTATGTGGCCCAATGCCAATTCCTTCTGCCAATGGGAATAAGTATTTTATGACCTTTGTTGATGACTACTCAAGAATGTGATGGATTTACTCATTAAAGAAAAAATCAGAAGCATTTCAAACATTTAAGGACTTTCATGCATTGATAAAAGAACAAGCACAATCTAAAATTGGTACACTTCGTACTGACAATGGGAAAGAATACACTTCACATGCTTTTGAAGATTATCTTCGCCAACATGGAATTGCACATCAGACTACAATTCCCTACAATCCTCAACAAAATGGTGTAGCAGAAAGAATGAACAGAATCATAATGAATATGGTACGATCAATGATGTTTTTTAAGAATGTAAAACTAATGTTTTGGGGTGATGCAGTGAAATGTGCAGCCTATTTGAGAAACAGAAGTCCCTCAAATGCTCTTGAAAACAAGACTCCACATGAAATGTGGTTTGGCCATCTCCCTTCAGTAAAGCATCTCAGAGTTTTTAGTTCCACCTGTTATGCCTTCATTCCAAAGGAGCAAAGAAACAAGCTTAGTGCTCGAAGCAGAAAATGTATTTTCCTGGGGTACAAAGAAAACTCCAAGGCATACCATCTGTATGATGAGGTAAACAAGAAGTTTGTTATTTCCAGAGATTTCATTTTTATTGAGATTAATAAAAATGACCAGTCCATTGAGAGACAGATTGATCATTTGGAAAAATATCCTCATCCAAAGAAATATTCTGAAAATGAATATGAAATTCCAAAACTTGAAGGGGGGATTCCTATTCCGGATCAACCTTTGGAATTTCCATATGAAGCACCAACTCCCCCACATGAAGAAGTTCCTTCTACTTCACCTAAATAAGAGATTCAACTGGATGATGTGATTGCAATATTTGGAAGACTCAACCTTAAAGGAAATGAAGCACCACCAGCTGATCAAACAGGACCATCACGAAAGATTCCTAAATGGGCCACAAAGACACTTGAAAGTGTCTATCCAGATGAAGTTGGAAATACGGGAACGAGAAGTTCAAAAAGACATGAAGATGGAGGAGAAGCAGATAATTCAGGTGAGGACATGGATGTATCATTTGATTGTGAATTTAATTTATCTGCTAACTTTGAACGAACTTCCTTTGAAGAAGCTTGTACTCGAGTTGAGTGGAAAGAAGCTATGCAGAATGAGTATGATGCACCCATGAAGAATGGAACTTGGAAGCTGGTTGACCCTCCAGTTGCAACCAAACCAATTGGCTGCAAGTGGGTGTACAAGAACAAATACATATTAGATGGCTCACTTGACAATCACAAAGTGAGGCTTGTAGCAAAAGGCTATGCATAGAAGGAAGGAATTGACTATGAAGAAACATTTTCTCCTACAGCAAAATGGGCTACCATCTGTACCTTACTCTCTTTAGCTGCTCAGAACGGGTGGAAAGTTCATCAGATGGATGTGAAGACTGCTTTCTTGAATGGAGACTTAAAAGAGAATGTCTTCATGTCTCATCCAGAAGGCTTTGTTGTGATAGGAAAAGAACAAAAGGTATGCAAGCTTGTCAAATCCTTGTATGGCCTAAAACAAGCACCTCGCACATGGTATGAAAAATTAACTGAGCATCTTTTGAAGTTAAATTTTGAAAATTTTGATCTTGATGATGCAACAATGTTTATAAAGAAAGTTGGAAGATCTGTTGTGTATCTTGTGGTGTATGTAGATGATATTTTGATGACAGGGAACAATGAGAGCTATATAGCATCCATAAAGAAAGATTTGAAAAAGATCTTTGAAATGACAGATATGGGACATCTCCACTATTACTTAGGAATTGAATTCACTCAACATCCTAAGAACATATTCCTATCTCAGAAAAAATATGTTTGAGAACTACTAGACAAATTTTGCATGACAGAATGCAACCCTATCTCTACTCGAATGGAATAGAAAATGAAGCTCACATCAAGCGAAGGAAAATAATTTGAGGATGCGACCAAGTATCAACAACTTGTAGGAAGACTTATCTACCTTACAACAACTAGACCAGATATTTCTTATGTTGTTGGCATACTTTCAAGGTTCATGCATAAACCTTGTGAAGGACACTGGTCAGCTACAAAAAGAGTTCTAAGATACTTGAAGGGGACTCAAGACGTTGGACTCAAGTACTCTAAGGTGGATGAATTCAAACTTATTGGGTACTCAGACTTAGATTTTGATGGCGATAAGGAGACAAGAGTATCAACTTTTGGATACACTATGAGTCTTGGATCAGCAGCTGTCTCATGGAGATCACGCAAACAGTCAGTTCCGGCAGATTCAACAACAGAAGCAGAATATGTGGCTGCAGCTGAAGCAACGAAAGAAATAGTATGGCTCAGGAAGATACTTGAAGATTTGTAAGAAAAACAAGAGAACTCCACTCCATTATTGATCGACAATACTTTTGCAATTAAGCTAGCTAAGAATCCCAGATTCCATGATCGAACCAAACACATCAACACAAAGTATCATTTGATTCGACATCATGTAGAGGCCAAGACAGTCCATCTTCGACATTGTTCCACAAATGATCAAGTTGCAGACATCTTCACCAAAGCGCTTGGATGAGAAAATTTTGAAAGATTCAGAAACATGCTCGGACTTACTAACACCCCTTCGGATTAAGGGGGGGATTGTTGGAATATAATCCGTCGGGATTATACGTTATTGTAAATATTAGGAATATGAAGAGACTCTCAGATGTGTGATCCCAAGAGTCATTGTAAATGTATAAATAAAGGCATTCTATGGAGAAATAATATGAATTCGGGAGTTATTCCACCTGACAGCATTTATATTTGTTAGGTGCACTGTTAATTGTGCTTTAGTTTTGTATTTTAAAATGAAAATTAAATTTATGGGACGTTTTAATTATCCAATGCACTTCGAAGTAAAGCATTGCTGCACACTATGAAATATATCATGTAACATCCCTAAAATTTCATAAATAAATAAATAAAAATATTTACCATATGTAACTTCTCAAAATTCCTAGGAAGTAAATTCCAAGAGATGTTATACTTCAATTACACCTTTTATCGTGATGATAATGGATTTATTATAATATGCAAGATTCATGTGTCTATGTTCAGTGTATATCATTAGCATGTTTCTTCTTTCAGCCCTTGTCGATATTACGTTAAACATTTGAATTGATACCATTTGTGACAAAAAGTGTTTTCTAAACACTCCATTGGAAGTAATGTGATAGAATTATTACTCGTTTCCTTCAGTTTTGTTCTACTCAAGAGTTGTTAAAGGAATAGGTCATAGTCTTACTTAGTATTTACGACTAATGCATGAACCTTCGATTTTCACTTTTGCGGGTGGTCGAGATACCCCTTAAGGTTTTCTAAGGAGAAAAAGGGCATCAAGATCAAATAACGAAATAAGGGTCCACCTAAGTTTTGAAAACATCTTGCAGCCTTACTGAGTAATAAATCGATTTCTTCATACTATAAACTATACCATATAATATATGCTCCATAGTGAGAACTCATGCAAAATAATTTGGTTTAAAAATATGATATGATGGTTGACCTAGAAGCTTGAAATCTATGAGGTTGACAACACTATGAAAAGGACAAGTAATAACTTCATTCTCATGCAGACCATGTGATAAAATTGAAAACTCCAATCAGTGACAAAAGGATATAGTGAAAAACCCTAGGGGTTTATTTCACCTCGAAGGATGTGACTGTCATTTTGAACGGGTTATGTTTGGTTTTATTTGTCCTCCCAAAGTTTCCCTCGACTTTTAGCTACTCCACTCTTTAACTCTTCTGTCTGTAATAGAAATGGAGGAACCATAAATCTTAGCCCTCAACGCCTTCTGAACATTTCCAAGTTTCATTTGTTCGCAGATGAAGTTCTTTGTCCTTGTTCTGGTAATGTTTGGGTCCCTCTGGTTGGAGTTGTAATGCCAAGAAAGGTAAGGCATTAGAGGAAATTTCAACTCAAAATGGGCCTTTTAACACTAATTCAAATTCCATGTCATCATGTGCTAGCCAATGAAATTTCTTTAAATTTTAAATACCAAATAGGTCTTAAACAAATTTTTAATATAAATTTGGCGATAGGTATCATAAAAAAAACATCTTTTTTTGTTCGTATTTTTGACATATCTCCCTGTGTTTTTTCTCAAATTTCAATCGAGAGCTCTCCCTATATGTGAAATTAAATTCCACATCCAATGAGTACCAACTTGGCATACTTTTGACGGACCCCACTACCCCAAAAACAAGAAATACCTGAAAATATTGATGATGATGTCATCATCACATTTTTTCAGATATTTCTTTTTTTTGGGGTAGCGGGGTCCATCAAAAGTATGTTGAGTAGGTACTCGTTGGATGTGGAATTTAATTTCGCATCCAACAAGATATCTCGATCAAAATTTGAGTAAAATCACATAGAGATATGTTGAAAATACGAACAAAAAAACTAGTTTTTTTCTGTTGTTCCTCCAAAATTAATAAATATTATTTTATTATTTTAACTATTATTTTATTATTTTTCTTAGGAGGCCCATTTTGAGTTCAAATTTTCTCTAATTTTTCCTTTGAACATCCAAAGTTATTATCTTTCATTGTGAAAATGGTTTAAAAACTAATGTTTAACATTTGGATTGTATATGCAGGAGATAAATAGAACAATTCTCTGCGACAAGGGTTTTGGTTGGATGATGGCCGAGAAAACTTTTCAGCCGGTAAGACTTATGGCCTTAGGTTTTTGTGGCTCTGTCGACAAAACTGGATGTCTTGATGTGTGTTTTTCACCAAAGCTTTGGGCTTCATCTATGCGCTTGGTTCATCGATGTGAAAGTGATAAATTTACTTTGGTACAAAATGAACTTGATATTGTAAGGGGATTTTCCATATTTTGTGGAGTCATACGACTATGCCACTTTTATAAAATGGTGTTTAACATATCTCACTTTCTATTCTGCTATTTTTTTATATTGTAAAGAATTTTAGCTTTGAATGAACCCTTGAGGGATTTGCATCTTATTTAAATTTTACAGTGCAACGTTTTTGCAACACTGAGATGTGGTCGTAATGCCTGTAGCATTCATTTTTGGGCTATAAATCCACTATCGATAATCTATTACTATTTTCTTTTCTTTTTATGGAAGAGATTCTGGAAGGTAACTTTGGAGGCTTGTGTATTTACAGTCTTGAAACCTATCCTGTTTTCATATTTTCATTATTATATTTTAGGAAAAATAAAACCGACCATGATTCCTTTGTCATCGGATGTTCTACTTGTATTTTTTTGGAAGGGTCGTAAGGCCACTGTCTATTGTTATTTGAATTAGCAATGGTTTTGCTTATATTTTAACAGACCCGTGAGGGTGTTATTGTTTGATTTACATTTCGTAATGATACTGTAGCTTTGTCAGTTGCTCGTAGATTATAGCTATGGAAGTTTTGTATATTATAAAAAGAATGTTTACAATCACACTATTTATTTATCAGTTTGTTTACTATTTTTCAGTTCATGAGTAAAATATAGCCATGCGGTGCTTATTGTCGTGATTGATTTGGAAAATATCTGTAAGGCCTCCATCACAAGATATTGATTGCTATCCATCTCTATCAATATTGTGAGGGTTTTGTGTTTAACATGATTTTACAGTTTGTTGTATTCGCAATACTGAACTGTGGCTGTGAGGCTCTTTTCCTGTTGCATCCGTTCCTTAAAAAAAAGGCCATAGAGCCACTTGTTACAATAAAATATTACTGTCTAACTTTGATAGCAAAGGTTGTAGCATGTGAGGCATTGTTATTTACGACCTTGGATATTACTTTTCTTTTTACATAGTTGTTTTCATTCATTTGATAACTAGAAGGTTTGGGAAAAAGCTTATAAAGAATATATTTGTGCTACATACCTAATAATTTAACATAAATATATACTCAGGTAGAAAAAACCCTAATTAAGCTACATTAAAACATTACTAAACATTAATGCTAAAAGTAAACAATACACCCATATATAACATTTGAAAAAACCCTAAGTAAAACTATTCCACCTAAAAAACCTAAGCCACCCTAATACAAGGAATTTTAAACAATTATAATAAAATTAAAATTAAAATTAAATAAAATTAAAATTAATTAAATAATTTTTATTTTAATTATAATTAATTTTTTTTAAAATTAAAACCAATTCCTCTTATTAAAAACCTAGACCCGAATTCTTCTCAAATATAGTATACATCACAAAGTTAATTACACATATATATTTGGCAAGCTTCTTACTTACCTCACCTCAAGCTTCATTGGTCTCCTAATGATGATCTGAGAGTAGGGATCAAAATGTCAAGAGTTTCAAGTTTCCAATGCAGCTCCCTCTTACTTGCAATTTTCTACTGCATAATGACTACATTCAAACAGGTCAAATGCCTCCATGGAAGGGATGCCCTGAATGAATTGAAACTAATGGAATCCACCTGCATTAAGATAGCCCAGAAGTCAACAAACATTGAATTCTTAAAAACATGCAGAAATAACAAAATCATCCCACAGTCATTGTGGTTAATCATCGCCTCAACAACTCCAGAAATCATTCACTTTTCAAAGAACTTAGCCTATCACTAATAAGAGACGAATTGAAGAAGATGCACTATGAGATTCACCAACTATCTGAAATAGTGTGCCGGCTACACATAAGGCTAGCCAATACAGTCAACACATAGATGTGGAATCACCTAGATTCTACGATCAGCATGAGATGTGAGTGCCAGTGTAAGAAAGAATCCCTAAAGCAACACTATAAATTCAAACTCCTACTCAACGCATAGAAACCCAAGGTGGAAGAACATGAGGACAAGAAGAAAACCAACATCATCAATCTCTATCACGTACCTCTAAATGGAAACGAAACTAAAGTCCTGGAGTAGGGTTTGAATTTTTCCATCTCCCCGAGAAGAATATTGGTGAAAGAACTAATTTACATCATCGAAAATGCTGTCACATACTTACCCGAGGACAATGCAGAAGAAGCCATGAAAAAATGCGTAGTGATTCTATGACAAGCGAAACCTCTGAGACCTAACATTTCTAGAGAGGAAAAAACAGTGTTGCTTAACCTTAAACACAACCAGCAAATAAAAATTATCAAAGCCAATAAGGGTAATGCCATAGTAGTGCTGGAAACAGAGGATTATAACAAAAAAATGCTTGAACACCTCGCATGCAGGAGTTATTGAAAACTTAGTAAAGACCTAGCTAAGAAAATCCACAAAATAGTTCACAATTCTATTCTTAACTCTAACCTATACGAGAAATTAAAAAAGAAATTACTTCCCAAGGAAGGAATTACCCCTCGAATCTACAGGCTTCCTAAAATATGTATAAGAATCACGTTCCCCTTCGCTCGATTGTGAACACAATTGGCTCTCCCACCAATAAACTAGCCAAACACCTTGCTATTTTTCTCAAACCCTTGGTAGGAAAAACAAACTCCTTTGTCAAAGATTCCTCTAGCTGGGTCCAATATATTTGCAACAAAACACTAGATGCCAATGACATCCTTGCTAGCTTCGACGTAGTCTCCCTATATACAAAAATTCCTGTCGATGAAGCCATTGCAACCATTAGAAACTTAACAGATGATGACACTGGAAAACTTATGGAGGTCTGTTTAAATTCCACTTTCTTTACATTCCAACAAGAATTCTACGAACAGGTAGAGGGAGTGGCCAGGGGATCACCTCTTTTCCCAATAGTAGCCAATATTTACATGGAAAGTTTTGAGAAATGCGCCATCGACCTATTCCCCCTCAAACCTAAGAGATGGAAACGATACGTAGCTAACACAGATGTGGTATGGCCACATGGGAAAAACACCCTAAACCAATTTATTGAACACCTTAACAACCAAAACAATAACATTAATTTCACCATGGAGATTGAAGAAAAAAATAAACTACCTTTTCTTGACGTCCTAATCTCAAGAAAAGAAGATGGGTCGATCTCACACCAAGTATATAGGAAAAAGACCCACACCAATAGGTATCTATATGCCGACTCCCATCATTTCCCACCTCAGAAATTTGGAGTAATCAATCCCCTCATAACTAGAGATTTGAGGATCTCATATAAAGAACACATCAAAGCATAGATAGACCATTTAGCAAATGTTTTTGAGGATAACAGATACAGTAGTAGAAAATTTAGGAAGATAGTAGCCTCTTCCAATAAACCTAGGAAGAGTAGGACCAAGGACAAGGATGAGCACATTAATGTAAACAAAATATTCCTCCCATACAAAAAAGGCACCAAAAATAGATTAGCCAAAACCTTAAAAAGACACAAAATTCAGGTTTTCTTCACACCTCGCAACACCATTAGAAACATGGTAGGCTCCCTTAAAGATACAATTGAACCCAAAGCATTCAAAGGAGTCTACTCCATTCCCTTCTCTTGTGATATGTTGTACATAGGAGAAACTAGGCGTTCCATGTAGACAATATTTAAGGAACATAGCACTGAACTTAGACACAATAGACACAAGAAGTTAGCCCTTGCAGAACATGCGCACATAACTGATCATCACATCTTCCTAGAAAATGCAAAGGTCATTGCTAGGGAGGACAACCTAATCAAAAGGAAAATCAAAGACAAAATTGAAATTAACCTTAATGAGAATTGGATCAATAGGGATGATGGCGCCAAGATTAATGATTCTTGGAAACCACTTCTTCACTCCCTGCAAATCAAAGAAAGCTCAAGAATTAGCAACTATAAATAAATACTTTAATCGTTAATCACAGCCTTGACATTTATAAAAAATTCATGTCTAATTAAGTAAAACTCCATCATTAAACCCTTAAAACCTAGAAACTCCCTTTTAGGTAAAAAATTATCCCTTGATAAAGATTATTATTAAAACTTCAAAGTGGCTCTACTAACATATTTGTGCTACATACCTAATACTTTAACATAAATATATACTGAGGTAGAAAAAACCCTAATTAAGGTACATTAAAACATTACTAAACATTAATGCTAAAAGTAAACAATACACCCTTATATAACATTTGAAAAAAACCTAAGTAAAACTATTCCACCTACAAAACCTAATCCACCCTAATATAAGGATTTTTAAACAATTATAATAAAATTAAAATTAAAATTAATTAAATAATTATAGTTATAATTATAATTAAAAAAATTTAAATTAAAACCAATTCCTCTTATTAAAATTCTAGAATTGACTTCTTCTCAAATATAGTATACATCACAAAGTTAATTACACATATATATTTGATGGGCTTCTTACTTACCTCACCTCAGGCTTCATTCTCTCCCGATGATGATCCCAGAGTAGGGATCGAAACATCGAGAGTTTCAACTTTCCAATGCAGCTCCCTCTTACCTGCAAGAATATATTAACGATTTTAGATCTTGAGATTTCCTTTGATGTTATTCCAGTTTTATAAAATAATAGGGTCATGAGGTTATTGTCACAGATAAACTTTTTTAATTATTACTAGCAAAGGTTTTGGTGGCTTGTAATAGAACCATGAGGTTTTCACTGTTGAATCCTGACTTCACAATTCGTTAAAATTCCTTTAAAATATAATAAGGTTTAGTTCTAGAAAGGAAAAATATGTTGGCCGAGACCCTTTGCATGTCTTAATGAATCCATGTTAGAATTCGTAAGGCCATCCTTTGTTTACCAACTATGAAACTATTATTAGGTCGATTTGACTATCTTTTTTAAAAGGAACAATACTGTCTTCTCCATAGATAAGGCTGTTTTTAAAAACAAGAGAGATATAAGCCCCAAGGATTCTATGTTTTAAATCTGTAAGTAATAACTACAAATAACAATACCAATTCAGCTTACATCGTGTTGATAAAATCGATTTGGTATTTTCAAAAAAATATGTTTTGAAAACCTAAATCGGTTATTAATTGGATTTACAGTTTTGCTTACCTAGTGTGTCTAGGGTTGGATCTGAACGAGATCGTTTATTAAATAATTCCAGTTTGAAGTTAAAAAAACTATAAAGCTTGAATTTTGCAGAAACACATCTATAGAGAGTATACTTTTTAATACACTTTCAAACCTTTATATATTTAGAAATACACATCATATAGGTTAGTTTAAGGAACTATCTAAGTGTTTTATCTTTTTCTTTATTCATTGTTCCGCAGCTGTGTTTTCAGAGAAGAAGAAAATCTGTGGTGGTGATTTTTGTTCCTTGACAGTTTGAGACCTTGAAGCAGGTATATCATCACGAGAGGCTTCCTTGGAAGTCTTCACAAAGGTAAGCTCAATTTTTTTTTTATTAATATTTGTTATTAAGTCGTTTTTAGGGTTTCCACGTTGTCGTTTTTTTTTTAAATTTATTTATTTAGTAAATTTTAGCTTCCTAAGTTTTTTTAATTTCAGTTTATTATTATTATTTTTTAATTCCTTAATTATTTCATTTATTTAGTATTAGTTAATTTTTAATACTTGATTTATTGTTAAAATTTTCTTAATATATTCTTAATTCATAATTTAATATTGTTTCAAATTAATTTTAGATGGAATTTTTTTAATAATGTCTAGTTTAATGTTATTAATATGTTAATTAGTTTTAAAGTGTTAAAGTGTTTTTAGCTTGCAACAAAGTCAATAGTTTTCCAAACAAAAATTATTCATTATTTTTTTATATTAATCTCTAAGTTAATATTATTAATAAATTAATTAATTTTAAAGTGTTTTAGTTTAGAAGTCATTATTTGTTTGGTATATTAAGTGAGTCATTTAAAAGTTCTTTGAATGGTTAGGTTACTATTTTTAGGAAATAATGTTTTTATTATTGTTTAGTTTTAAAGTTTTGTTAAATTAGGTCTTTTAAAGTATTTTAATTTTTATAAGGTTGTTATTTATTAGATTTATAAAAAGAGTTTTTTTTGTGAAATTAGTTTCTTAATATTTTTTTAGAATTTGTTTTAAAAAGGTTTTTTTAACTATTGTTTTCTAATTAAAAGTTTATATATTATTTGAGTTTAAAGTTAAAGGGTTAGTTTTTGTTTTAGGTTTTTTAAGTTTTTTTTTTTTCTTAAGGATTTTGATGACTAACTTTCAAGAGACATTGATTTTTAGGCCATCATCTCACTTTAAGTTGTTAGGGTATTTTTCAGTTTCAAAAGCCTCCCTTATTTTTTGTTTGAAGTGGTGGGGCACGGTTGCGAGCACTTCGATTTTTTCAAGACATATATGGTGCTTAGTGCTTTGTGTCGCATGAGGGTTGTGTGACGACATAGTTCTTGATCCTACAATGGTGTNTATATATATATATATATATATATATATATATATATATGTGATAGATTAAACCTAGATTAAGAGAGGAAATACCTAATACTAGTAATAAGGTAAAAATACTGTAGAAATACTCTAAAGATTACATCAAGAGGAAAGAAGAACATTATTTAGGCGGAGAGAATACTTGACGGAAATGACTAAATCAATACATTTATCATTTAACTTGAATAAATAGAAATGTAGTTTTTCTAATAGCTTCCAGATATAGAGTACATAACATATCCAATTATTCTATTTAAAGTTACTAAGCATATTCTAAATAAAAGTACCAATTCAAAATTAAATAACATTTGAACCTGGATAATATGCAGAAGGGAACAACACTTAAATGAGACTATTCCACCCAACCTTCTCCTGAAGAATCCAATGTTACTTGCTTAGGACCCTCGAGCCTATTCACTAAACCACTAGCACAAAGATCTATGAATATAGCCACACAAAAAAGTTGTTGCAACTTAGCACTCAGTAGCAGACTTACCTCAATAATTCCACTTTAACTATCCCCTCATCAAATTCCTGGTGTGCCTCACTTTTTAGTTTGCAGTAGTCACAAGGTTCATTCACTTAGAAATTAGAATGATTACTGAGCCTCCTGCTCAATTTGATGGTATTTATATTTTTTCCTAGGTCTTTGGGTCAGTTTTAGAATTAAATGATCCACCAGCTTAGTTCCCCCTCTCACGAAAGATGACCACAATTTTAGGGATTATGCTTCCTGCAACAACTATAAAGTGAAATTGTAGTGTTTCCACCTATCAACAACCCTTCTAGAACTGCTCATTCCTCTTAGTGGGTCAATGAACACTCATTTAACAGTATCCCTTGGATAGGTGTTTCTTCTTTTTAATTATTAAAATAAATATTTCTTCAATTACAGTCATCCTTGACCAACTTGGTCATAAAACTTTACAATAAATTTAACATAATGTTTTCTGAAATAAATAATAAATATTTATTTTTCAGTTCTGGGTATGTTACAAACACCCCCACTTAAGCTTAACATCGTCCTCGATGTTTCTTAAGTTATTCCGAGTCTTCCTAGAATAGAGCCGAATATGCCACCTGCATATTGCTCTCCAATTCCCAGGTTTCTTCATCTGGACTGAGGTGTTTCCATTGCACCTTTACATGTCCAATGGTGTGATTCTGAAGAAAAATTTCCCTCTTGTTAGGAATACAGTGTTGTTCCACCGGAATATCTCCTTCTGGTTCTACGTGAATCACATTCCAGTCAATCACATGAGTAGCATCATGTTCAAACTTTTTCAAAATAAAAACATGAAAGACATTATGTATTCTAAGATTAGGTGGAAAAGCTAACAGATAAGCCACTGTCCCCACTCTTTCCAATATTTTGAATGGTACGCAATACATAGGTGCTAATTTAGCACATCTCCCTAGTTTAAAGGAGCTCTTTCTAGGTTTTACCTTAACAAATACATGCTCACATACTTGGAATTCCTTCGGAGTTATTTTAAGGTTGAGATGACTCTTTTGTATGTCCTTAGTAGTTTTCAAATTTCTTTGTACCTATTTCACTGTTAGTTCCAGTTCTTTTAACATGACAAGTCCTAACATCAATCGGTCTACTGGATTACTCCATGTAATATGAGTGTTACATTTTCTACCATATGGTATTTGAAAAGGAATAAGCTTTGTTGAATCTTGGTAATGATCATTATATGAAAATTCAACTAAGCGCAAATAATCTTCCCACTTCTTGGGATAGTCTTTAACATACATTTGTAACATATCTTATAGTACTTGATTGACTCTTTTTGTTTTTCCATCCATTTGCATATGATAAGCAATACTGAAATTCAATTTAGTATCTAGTATTTTAAATAAAGACTTCCAAAAAATACCAATAAATTTAGGATCTCTGTCAGAAATTATTACCTTTGGAATTCTATGCAAATGGAAGATTTCTTTTATAAATATGGTTACAATGTTAGTAGCTTTATAAGTTGTTTTAGCAGGTATACAATGTGTTGTGTTACTTAGTTTATCCACAACTACCATTACTAAATCATTTTGTTTTTGGTTTTATAGGTAACCCAGTTATAAAATCAAGACTGATAACTTCCCATTTCCAATTTGGAATTGGTAATCATTGTAAATGACCGGTTAAGTGTTGATGTTCAGCTTTAACTTGCTGACATTTTATACACCTAGCTAAAAATTCAGCAACTTCATTTTTCATATTAGTCCAAAAATATTCTTTTCTCAACATTGTTATAATTTTTTGATACCGCAGATGTCCAAAATACGGACTTTTGTGAATTTCATTCAAACTCAGCAGTTTATCTTTCGGTAGGTTAGGCACATAAATTTTGTTTTTATACAAAAATAATCCTCTTTCATTTAAACTGAAATTTGTATTTAAATTTTTAGATATATTCTGAATTACGTTTTCTTTAAAACTCTAGTATTTTGTGTCTAGGATTATTTCTTGTTCCAACTTATCCTCTAATTCGGTTTTATATCTGCTAATGGAAGCAACAAAACTTTTCACTGCATTCCTGCTTAAGGCATCAACCACTTTATATTCTTTCCCTTTAATATGTTTGATTTCAAAATCATACTTGCTAAGGAAAGCTAACCATGTAGCTTTCCTTGCGTTTAGATTTTGTTGATCAAACATATATCTTAGGATTATGTTATCAGACATTAGCAATAATCTTTTACCTATTAGATGATGGCACCACATTTTTAAAGCATGGATTATGGCAGCCATCTCTAGGTCATAAGTTGTGTAATTCTTTTCATGTGTTTTTAACTTTTTCTATTCTTACGCAATTACATGACCTTCTTGTGTCAGTACTCGACCCAAACCTTCGTTGCATGCATTAGTGCATACGACGAAATCTTTGACCGGATCAACTATTTTTAGAATGGGTGTAGTGGTTAATAATCCTTTTAAGTTATTATAAATTTCTTCTCATTTATGATCCCATACAAATTTCTTTCCCTTTTTCTGTAATGATATTATAGGATTTACAATTTTCGAAAGTCGTTAGATATAATTTTTTTGTAATACCCTGTTATTCTCATTAAGGATCATGCATTAGTTACATCCTTATGAACATGCCCATCAATTATTGCTTTTATCTTATCCGGGTCTACCGATATCCCTTCTTCGGATATTACGTGCTCTAAATATTGTATCTTATATTTATAAAATTCACATTTACTGAACTTAGCACATAGCTAATGTTCTCTTAAAACTTGTGGGTTTATCTGTAAGTGTTCGCCGTGTTCTTGTTTCGTTTTAGAATAAATTAATGTGTCATCTATAAATACAACTACAAATTTTTATAAGTATTTACTTAGAACACTTTTCATTAAGCACGTGAAAATTGTTCGAGCATTAGTTATTTCAAAGGGCATAACCACAAAATCATAGTGCCCGTACCTAGTTCTAAACATAGTATTAAAGATATCTTTGTGTTTAATTCTGACTTGGTGATATCTTGATCTCAAGTCTATTTTAAAAAATATCGTCTCTCCATGTATCTGAGCAAATATATCATCAATGCAAGGCAAAATGATACCTATTCTTAATTTTTATTTCATTAAGTTCACGGTAGTCTATACATAGACATGATGTACTGTCTTTTTTTTAATAAAAAGGGTCGGTGCTCCCAAAGGGGATACACTTGGTCTTACATATATTTTGTGTATTAATTCTTGTAATTGTAATTTTAATTCATTCAATTCGAAGATGTTCATTCGATGAGCCTTCGAATTTGGTACTGCTCCTAGTACTAATTCGATTGTAAAATCGAGATCTCTCTTTGGAGGTAATCCTAGAATCTCTTCCGGGAAGACATCTGAGAAATATTCTAGAATTGAAATATCATCAAATAATCTAGCTTATCTTCTTTATCAATTTGGTCATTATTTATTATGTGTATAGTGAATACTTTGCAACCTTTGCTTACAGCCGTTTTCATCTGTAAGGCTAATATTTGTGTAACATAATTTTTTCTAGGTATTCTTGTGACTGTAATCCTTTCTCCTTTATCATTTAAACAAGTAAAAGTTTTCTCAAAGCAATTTAAAATGACTTGATGTCTTTCCAACCAATCCATACCTATTATGACATCATAAGATCCTAATGGTAACACATTTAACTTGGCATGAGTTTTAAACTGGCTCATAAGCAGATCACAATTTTTAACATAATTTATCACTTTCCTTTTAGTTTCAGTAACTAATTGGAACAACCAATATTTTTCAAACTTTTTTAAAGATAATATGCACTTTTCCACTATGCTAGGGGACATATAACTTAAACTAGAACCTGGATCAATCAAGATGGAAACAAACTGGTTTTGTATCATACATTGCACTTCCACCATGAAAGTTTGATGATTCGCTTGTCGGTTCTCCAAAGATTCATTTATTTTGGGAATTTCATTTGCCACATCTCCAACTGTTTCCTCTTCCTGGATGGTATGCACATTGCTGAAGTTCCGCTTCTTGTTTAGACAGTACTTGGAATAATGCGGTCCTTAACATTCCCAACATTTCACCGGTTCATTATGTTCATTATTTTTAACAAAGTTGTTAAGCATATCCCTGCCTTTTGATGTTGTAGTATTCTGGGGTGTTTTATTTTTAAAATATTCTCTCTGATATTTATTCTTGGAGAAATTCTGAAATTTACTCTCAAAACATTTATTTGACTTAAACCCTCTTCTTTTCTGGTCAAAGTTACTTAAATCTTCTTATTCTTCCAGTTAGGTAAACTTTCTCTCTTCTTACTCTGTTCATAATAGATTTCATCCTTTCACATAGCTTCCTCAAGAGTCTTTGGATTATCAAACTCAATCCTATCCTTGACATTAGTGGGAAAATGGCTTAAAAATATTTGTGTTTTGGCATTTTCATCAATTATGTCAGGTACATATCTTAACAGGCTTAGAAATTTGCTACTTAACTCTTTCATTGTCATTAAACCTATTTTAGTTCGTAGAATTATTTATCTCTTTCCTCATAGTATTGTTCAGATAAAAGATTCCTTTTAAAATAATTTTTAAAAACTCTCCAAGTTAAGTACTTTTCCTTAATATTTTTTATTTTTTACTTGTTTTATGTCCTGCCACCAGATGTCAACTTTTCCTGTTAAGTTGTAAATAGCTATTCAGGCTTTTAGTCTGGAAGAATAGTTATAAATCTGGAAATATTTCTTCATTTTTGACAGCCAAGCCTCAGCTTCTTCACCTTTCTCTACTTCTCCATTAAACATGGGAGGCTTTATCTTTTTAAATTCCCCAAAAATTTCTTCGTAGGGTTTATACTGCCTCCTCCTAGGTTTACAGTCACTTTCACTAATGTCACTTTTGTATTTATACCTTCCCCTATGTAACCTTGCATTTACCTCTGAAGAAGATTAACTATCAGAATATCTTGCTTTCTTTCCTTTTATGTTTGTAGGGCATAGTTTTAGAATTAGTTTCATAAACATTTTGTTTATCTTTCCCTCTGTAATGCATTTTGTCTAATAACATATTATTTAGTTCCAAAATTATTTCATTATCCATTTTTATAGTTTGCAGTTCATCTTTTAACTCCTTAACTATTTGTAGTAACTCTGAAGGTGGATTATTTAGTTCTACATAAATATTGTCTGGATTGTTGTGCTGAGACCTATTTTTAGAAGATGCTTCAACACCTTCCATTTTCCTGCAAAACAGATTTTATATTTTTGTACAGAAATAAATGTAAAAAAAATCAATATATTTGTTTTCTTATTTGTATGCGAGTGAGCCATTAAATCCTAGTGTCTCGAAACTCACTCTGCTACCACATGTAACATCCCTAAAATTTCATAAATAAATAAATAAAATATTTACCATATGTAACTTCTAAAATTCCTAGGAAGTAAATTCCAAGAGATGTTATACTTCAATTACTCTATTTATCGTGATGATAATAGCTTTATTATAATATGCAAGATTCATGTTTCTATGTTCACTGTATATCTTTAGCATGTTTCTTTTTATGACCCTTATCGATATTACGTCAAACATTCTGATTGATACCATTTGTGGCAAAAACTGTTTTCTAAAGACTATTGGAAGTAATGTCATAGAACTGTTTGTCATTTCCTTCAGTTTTTTTCTACTCAACAGTTGTTAAAGGAATAGGTCACAGTATTACTTAGTCATTATCAATAACACACGAACTTTCTATTTTCTTGTTTGTAGGTGGTCGAGCTCCTCCTTAAGGTTTTCTAAGGAGCAAAAAGGCATCAAGATAAAATAAGGAAATAAGGGTCCACCTAGGTTTTTGAAACATCTTACACCCTAACCTAGTAATAAATCTAATTCTTCATACTATAAAATATACCATATAATATATGCTCCATAGTGAGAACTGATGCAAAAGAATTTGGCTTAAAAATATGATATGATGGTTGACCTAAGATTTAAACCTACGAGGTTGACAACACTATGCAAAGGACAAGCAATAACTCGGTTATGATGCAGACCATGTGATCAAATTAAAATCTTAAATCGGCGGACAAATGATATAGTGCAAAACCATAGAGGTTTATTGCACCTCGAAGGATGTGACTATAATTTTGAAAGGGTTCTATTTGGTTTTATTTTTTCTCCCAAATCTGCCCTTAGCTTTCGGCTGCTCCACTTTGTAACTCTTCTGTCTGTAACATAAATGGAGGAGCCATAAATATCAACCCTCAACGCCTTTTGAACATGTCTAAGTTTGATTTGTTTGCGGATGAATTTCATTGTCCTTGTTCTAGTGATGTTTGAGTCCCTCTGGTTGGAATGGTAACGTTGAGAAAGGTAAGGTTTCCTCTGAACATCAAAATTTATTCTCTTTCATTGTGAAAATGGTTTAAAAACTACTGTTTAACTTTCGGATTGTATATGTAGGAGATAACTAGAATAGTTCTCTCCGATGAGGGTTTTGCTTGGATCATAACCGAGAAGACTTTTTAGCCGATAAGACTTATGGCCTTACCTTTTCGTGGCTCTGTGGACAAAAATGGATGTCTTGATGTGTGTTTTTCCCCAAATATTTGGGTTTCATCTTTGTGCCTGGTTTGTTGATGTGAAAGTGATAAATTTTCTTTGGTACAAAATGAACTTGATACTGTAAGGGGATTTTCCATCTTTTGTGGAGTCATACGACTATGCCACTTTTATAAAATGGTGTTTAGTGTATCTCTGTTTCTATTTTGCTATTTGTTTTGATATTGCAAAGGTTTTTAGGTTTGTATGAACCCATGAGGGATTTGCATCTTATGTTAATTTTATAGTGCAACGTTTCTACAACAATGAGTTGTGGCCGTAAGGCCTGTAGCATTCATTTTTGGTCTATAAATCCACTATCGATAATCTATTACTGTTTTATTTTATTTTTAAGGAAGAGATTCTGGAACGTAGCTCAGGAGGTTTGTGTATTTACCGTCTTGAATCCTATCATGTTTTCATAATTTCGTTATTATACTTTAGGAAAAATAAAATGGTTGTGAGGCCTTTGTCATCGGATGTTCTATTTTTTTTTAAGAAGGGTCATAAGGCCACTATTTATTGTTATTTGAATTAGTAATGTTTTTTCTTATAGTTTAACAGACCTGTGAGGGAATTAATGTTTGATTTACATGTCATAATGACAATGTAGCTTCATATTGTTACTAGTGTTAGGAATTATGATCCAAAATGTTATGTTTAGATGTTTAGTTTAATAAATGTAAAAGGGCATCTAAACACTCACGTGAGTATGTGAGGTGTCCCTAAGTTAGTTTCAGTAATGGTAAATTAGTTGTTACTCTTTGCATATTTAAATCCATCGAGTTTTCCATGTGAGGTAATCTTTTGGGACTTAGCTCTCACATCTTTGTGATGTAATTATTTTCCTTCTTCATTAATAAAGTTTTGTGTCTGAGGACACTTTGTCAAAGTGGTATCAGAGCATGCAGTTGAAGCTTGGTTTGGTTGGAACCTGGTTGGAAGGTGCTAAAGGTTGTTTGAAGAAGGTGACCTTCAAGGTTTTGGAATAGCGTAATTTTGACCGTAAGTTAATGATTCCTATTCTTTTGGGCTAAAAAAGGATCTGTGCAGAAAATAATTTTTATTGACTTAGTTTTTTCATTTTACTTAGAGAGGGTAAAATTAATTTTTTTCTTAAGGCAAGGTTATTTAAATTATTTTGTGAAAGTGAATTATTAAAAAAAAAACATAGTCGGTGTTGGGAAGAAGAACCAACATAAAGAGAGAATAACAGCGAAGCAAATACGTATCAGCATAGAAGAACTGAACCATGTGAAGAGAGTTCAATCATTAAAGTGAAGCGTAGGAAGAACATTTGTTTTGATAGAGTATACACCAACATTAAAGATGAATGTAGAGCATACAACAACATTAAAGATGAATGTAGAGCATACACCAGCAGTGTAGAGCATACACCAACGTTAAATTTAAAGACCAAATTCGGAACCAGTGTTGAACTGTAGCGTAGAGCATACACTGGTGTTGAAGCAATGGAGGAGGATAACACCAGCATAGGTGTTGAAGCAGGGGATGAGAATAACACTAGCATGGAGGAGGATAACACCAACATAGAGGAGGCATTGAAGCAGTGGAGCATTGTGAACACTAGTATAAAAACCTAGGGTGTGGAGAGAAAGTGAACACCAGCGTTGAAACAACCCACACTAGTCGATTTGGAGAACGTAAGAATGCACGTCTTGCAGATTGTGTGCGTGAGGCTCGAGAGCTTGATTTTTTTGACAAATACTATATCTCATGTTTGAAAGGACAATCATGTACCCTGAAAATGCTGCTGGTTTAAAATGGTTTAAATATATTTGTCTCAGATTGTGCATGGATTCACGTTTATGTAATATTTTGAAAAGTGAATAAGTTGTTTTGGAGAGATAAGGTAATTAATTGTTCATTTTTAATTTTTGGAGATTTTTTATATTATAAAAAAATGGAGATATAAAACTTTAAAAAAAAACAAGGGTTATTTTTGGAGTTGATGGGACTGGAACTTGTCACCTCCCACTCAACAATCTTGTATCTCTCCAATTCACCTATAAAGATTTGTTATTTTTTGGAGTGATAAGGTGCATATTTTTATTGGGCATTGGAGTAATAAGAAGCTTTGTTGGCGTCATAAGGAGTACGTGTATTTTTCACTCAAGGTTTGATTAGAGCAAAGTGAAGCTCTATCAAATTCTTTTCTTGAGGCTATAAGTGGGTCAAGGCCAAGCCCCTATAGCTCTCTTTTGCATGGTGTGTGGTGTTTCTTGTAGTATTTATTTCATGGTGACTCTTGTTGATGTGTAATTTTTCTTTCATGTTGGTGGTGATATTTTTGCATAAAATATTCTATTGGTGATATAAGGTGATTGTTTATTCTGGTGACATAAGGTGCTTTCTTTTTTTAATTCTTGGAGCTAGAAGGTTTGCATAATACACATCTTCTAGAGTTATAATGTGTTTATTTTTTTTACAATGTCTAGAGTTGTAAGTCTTTTTAATGAATCTGACAAGTTGGAAGGATTGAAACATTATAAAGTTTGGAGTCATCATATTCGAAGCACTCTTATTTACAATGAATTGTGGAAGGGTGTCTGCAATGCTCAACCTACCAAACTGACTATTCCTTATCAGCTTTCAAAATGGGAACTAAAAGATGAGAAGGCCTTAGCATTGATTCACAGTATTGTTTCTGATGATATTTTTGTGCATATTGAAAATAGTTCTAGTGCGTGGTCAGCTTGGAAGACATTGAAAGGTTTATTTGATTCTGAAAGTGAAGATAAGAAAATCGATCTCCAATTGAAGTTGTTTCAACAAAAAATGTCTTCAGGAGGTGATCGCATGGAGTACATTTCTAGATTGAATAATATCAAACAAGAAATTTCAGGAGCTGGTTTTGATAAAATTGAGGACAGCATGATGGTGACTATTTTGATTGCAGTATTTCCTGAGACATATAAGCATTTTTTGGAAACTTTAAATATTACAAATAAATTGGATAATATTTCTTTTGACACACTAAGTGAATTACTTTCCACACATGACAAAACTTTTGGTAAAACAAAGCAAGCAGGAGAAGATGTTTCGGGCGCAAGTACTAGCAAACAGTCTTCAGGTAATCATCAAAAGGGTAATGATCAGGAAGCAAATGAACAACAACGAAATTCTTTTCAATATTCAAACAGAGGTCATGGTCAGGGTTTTGGAAGAGGAAGAGGCCGCGGAAGAGGAAGAGGAAGAAATCAAGGAAGAGGTTCTAAAGAATCAGAAAGTACACAATCACAATTTTCTGGAAGAGGAAGAGGTTTAGAAAACCAACATGTCTCTGGAAGAGGAAGAGGTAATAAACAGGTCACATGTTTTCGTTGTAATAGAGTTGGACATTATTCTTTAGAGTGTAGAGTTCCATTTCAAAAAAATTTAAAAGAAAGGGAATCTAAAGAAGCTTCATCAGTAACAAATTATGCTCATGTAGACAATAGTGAAAATTGTGAATATGTTTTTACAACACTTGGAAATCAGAATCAATGGATTTTGTTCAAGTTCATTAGTTGGAATCAACGAATTTTATCCAGTATTCTTATTATTTCAAAAATGATTTTGAAGATGCTTGGATTATGGATACAGGGGCTACTCAGCATATGACACACATGAAAGATTTCTTTTGGAGTTATGAAGATTGCCATTTAAATTCAATATTCCTTGCAGATGATTCTATTCATTTACCATAGGGAAAAGGAATAGTCAAGGTTGACTTACCAGGAATTGGAGAAAGATTGATTTCTAATGTTTGGTATGTGCCTACATTTAAGAAAAATTTGTTGTCTTTAGTTGTCATTCGCCAATTAGGACATCAAATTGTAATGAAATATGGTATTCTGTTGGTTAATTCAAAAAAGGATTCATACAAAACAATTATGACAGGTTATGAAGACGGAAAGCTTCTTAGGATGAAGGGAAGAGTCATTCCTAGATCAAAGGAACATTTGAAGGAGTTTGCAGGTTTAGTTGAAACTGATGTTTCACCTATCATATTGTGGCACATTCATTTTGGGCACTTGAATGTTGATAGTATTGTACAACTCCAACAACAAGGAATGGTAAAGGGGTTGCCTACTTTTCAGAAGGAAAATGCAAAGTGTGAAGCTTGCATTTATGGAAAACAGATAAGGATAGCTTTTTCAAAAAGCACTTGGAGAGCAACAAGGAGATTACAGCTTGTTCATAGTGATGTTTTTGGTCCTTTGGAAACTTCACTTCGTGGTTGTAAATATTTTTTGTTGTTTATTGATGATTTTAGCAGGATTGTTTGGGTGCATTTCTTGAAGAAAAAATCAAAAGTGTTTGAAAAGTTTCAGTCATTTAAAAATTTGGTTGAAACAACGACAAAGGAAAAGATTGCTACTTTAAGAACTGATAATGGTGGTGAGTTTACATCAAATCATTTTTTGACTTATTGTCAGGAAAAAGGGATTAAAAGATAGTTGACCAATTTTTATACTCCACAACAAAATGGAGTATCAGAAAGGATGAATCAGACTTTATTGGGCATGGCTAGAGCAATGTTATTTTTCAAAGGGTTGAATTCATGTTATTGGGTTTAAGCAGTTCATACAACAGTTTATTTGAGGAATTGATCTCCTTTGTTATCACTTAATGGAATGACACCTTTTAAGGCTTGGTATGGATTCAAACCTATGGTCAAACATTTGAGAGTTTTTGGTTCAGTTTGTTATGCACTTGTCCCAAAAGAAAAGCGAAAG
Organism: Pseudotsuga menziesii; assembly: GCA_001517045.1. Taxonomy (NCBI): domain Eukaryota; kingdom Viridiplantae; phylum Streptophyta; class Pinopsida; order Pinales; family Pinaceae; genus Pseudotsuga; species Pseudotsuga menziesii. The sequence goes on along the minus strand of LPNX010260604.1, from coordinate 325,348 downwards.
AAGTTAGAGTCTAGAAGTGTTAAGTGCATGTTGATTGGTTATTTCGATGAGAAAAAGGGGTATAGGATTCTGTTTGATGGAAAGTTTATTGTCAGCAGGGATGTGATTTTTGATGAAATAGAAAATTTAAGTGTAGAAGAGGTTGAAAAACAACTTCGTCACTTAGAGGAAAAAGTAACTAAGGAACAAATAAGGATGCAACACTTAAACAAGACAAGGAATGAACAATGGTTTGATTTCACTTCAGAAGTACAGGATGATGAACAGGTTGAAGATACTTTGAATTCTTTACAAGTTAACTTGGATGTTTCAAATCAAGTTAACATTGAAAAGAAGAAACCAAAATGGGAAACTAAGTTACTTCAGGATGTTAAGTCTGATGAAAAAGGCAAAACATATACAAGGAGTTCTAATATGGGTTCATAAAGTGTTGTTCTTTCAGTTGCTGAACCAACTACTTTTAATGAAGCAGTTGAATATGGTGAATGGAAAATGGCCATGCAAAGTGAGTATGATGCAGTAATGAAGAATCAGACTTGGAAAATTGTTGATTGTCCACATGATGTTAAACCCATTGGTTGTCAGTGGGTTTACAGAATTAAGTACAAAGAAAATGGATATATTGATAAATATAAGGCAATATTGGTGGCAAAGGGTTTTTCTCAGAAAGAAGGGATTGATTATGAAGAAACTTTTGCTCCAATAGAGAAATGGAATACTATCAGGATTGTGCTAGCTTTAGCTGCACAAAATGGATGGAAAGTGCATCAAATGGATGTAAAAAGTACATTTCTAAACGGTGATTTACAAAAGGATGTTTATATGACTCAACCTCCTGGTTTTGAGGTTCCACGAAAATAAAATCAAGTTTGTAAACTGGTTAAGGCATTGTATGGATTGAAACAGGCTCCCAGAGCTTGGTATGCAAAAATGGATGCCTACCTATAGAAATTTGGTTTTCTTTGTAGTGAGTTAGATGATACTTTGTATGTTCGAATCCACGAAAACAACTTAGTCATCTTGGTTATGTATGTTGATGATTTTCTCATAACAGGTAGCAATAATGATCATATATTTCAGGTTAAGCAAGAACTTCAAACAGGTTTTGAAATGACAGACTTGGGATTACTTCATTACTATCTTGGAGTTGAAGTAAAGCAGCGGGAAGGAAGCATATTTATTTCTCAAGCTAAGTACATTTATGGATTATTGATGAAGTTTGGAATGGAGGAGTGTAAACCAACGATTACTCCCATGGAGAAAAAATTAAAACTTTCAAAGTTTGAAGGGGGGGGACTTGTAAATGGTACTGGATATTGACAGTTAATTGGATGTTTCATTTACTTGATGAATACTCATCCTGATATATCTTATGCAGTCATCATACTCTCCAAATATATGCAGGAACCTAGAGAAAGTCATTGGAATGCAACAAAAAACAGTGTTAAGGTATCTTCAAGGAACAACGGATTTTGGACTTGAGTTTAAAAGAAACAAAAATTTCAAGCTTGTTGGCTTTTCAGATGCAGATTTTTCTAGAGATGTTGATGACAGGGCATCTACTTCATGTTACTTAATGAATAAGGGATCAACTACAGTGGCATGGAGTTGTAAAAAGCAGGATACAATTGTGAATTCTACAGCATAAGAATAATATATTTCAGCTTGGGAAGTCGCTTGTGAGATAGTTTGGTTAAGAAGGATTTTGCAGGACCTCAAAGTTGATTAGAAAGAAGCAACTTCATTATTTATTGATAATCAATCAGCAATCAAGTTAGCCAAAAATCCAAATTTTCATTCAAAGACTAAGCATGTGGATACTAAGTATCATTACATTTGGGCTCTCGTCGTCAAACAAATCATCAAGCCAAAGTATTGTCGATTAGAAGATCAAACTACAGATATTTTTACAAAATCTCTTGGAAGGGTCAAATTTGATAAGTTTAGAAATGAACTTGGTATTTGTTCAAAAGATTTTTTTGATCAAAGGGGGGATTGTTAGGAATTATGATCCAAAATTTTATGTTTAGATGTTTAGTTTAATAAATGTAAAAGGGCATCTACACACTCACGTGATTATGTGAGGTGTCCCTAAGTTAGTTTCAGTAATGGTATTTTAGTTGTTACTCTTTGGATATTTAAATCCATCGAGTTTTCCATGTGAGGTAATCTTTTGGTACTTAGCCCTCACATCTCTATGATGTAATTATTTTCCTTATTCATTAATAAATTTTTGTGTCTGAGGACACTTTGTCAGCTCATAGCTTACAACTATGGAATTTCTTTATATTATAAAAAGAATGTTTATGACCACTCTATTTGTTTATCAGTTTTTTTATTTTTTTTACAGTTCATGAGTAAAATATAGCCATGAGGCCCTTACTATCGTGATTGATTTGGAAAAGAGCCATAAGACCTCCATCACAAGATATTGATTATTATCCATCTCTAGTAAAGTTGTGAATATTTTGTGTTTAACTTGATTTTATAGTTTTTTGTATTTCCAATACTCAAATTTGGTTGCAGGGCCTTTTTCCTGTTGCATTGGTTCCTTAAAAAAAGGCCATAGAGACACTTGTTAAAATATAATATTACTATCTAACTTTGATAGCACATGTTCTAGCTTGTGAGACGTTTTTATTTATGACCTTGGATATTTCTTTTCTTTTTACCCAATCGTTTTCCTTCATTCGATAGCTAGAAGTTTTGGGGAAAATATTATAAAGAATATATTAACTATTTTAGATCGTAAGACCTCCTTTGATGTTATTCCAGTTTATAAAAAAATAGGGTCGTGAGGCCACTATCACAAATAAACATTGTTAATTATTACTAGCAAAGGTTTTGGTGACTTGTAACAGACCCTTGAGGGTTTCACCGCTGAATCCTGACGTTGCAATTTGTTAAAAGTCCTTTAAAATATAATAGGGTTTAGTTTTAGAAAGGAAAAATATGTTGGCCAAGATCCTCTTCTTGTCTTGTTGAATCATTGTTAGAAGTCGTAATGCCATCCTCTATTTACCAACTATCCACCAAACATTTTCCTAAATCAACCAAAGTTACTTGCTTAGGACCCTCGAGCCTATTGACTGAACCACTAGGACAAATATCTTTGAATATAGCCACACAAAAAACTTGCTGCAACTTAGCACTCAGTAGTAGACTTAGCTCAACAATTCCACTTTAGCTATCCGCTCATCAAATTCCTTGTGTTCTTGAATTTTCAGTTTGTAGCAGTCACAAAGTTCATTCACGTAGAAATCAGAATGAGTAGTGAGCCTCCTGTTCAATTTGATGGTATTAATAATATTTGATAGGTATTTGGGTGAGTTTTGGAATTAAATGAGCAACCAGCTCAGTTTCCCCTCTTAGGTAACATGACCGCAATTTTAGGGATTGTTCTTCGTGCAACAACTAGAAAGTGAAATTCTAGTGTTACCACTTTCCAACCATCCTTCTACAGCTTCTCATTCCTCCTATTGGGTTAGTGAACAATCATTTAACAGTCTCCCTTGGATAGGTGTATCTTCTTTTTAATTATTAAAATGAACAATTCTTCAATTATAGTCATCCTTGACCAACTTGGTCATAAAATTTTACAATAAATTTAACATAATGTTTTTCATTAATAAATAATAAATATTTATTTTTTAGTTCAGGGTATGTTACAAACACCCCCCCTTAATCTTAACATCATCCTCGTTGTTTCTTCAGTGATTCTGAGTCTTCCTCAAATAGAGCCAGATATTACACCCGCATATCTCTCTCCAATTCCCAGGTTGCTTCATCTGGACTGAGGTGTTTCCATTGCACCTTTACCCATCCAATGGTGCGATTCCAGAGAAAAAAATACCTCTTGTTGAGAATACGGTTCGGTTCCACCGGACAATCTCCTTCTGGTTCTACCTGAATCACATTCTTGTCAGTCACATGAGTATCATCATGTACATACCTTTTCAAAATAGAAACATGAAAGACATTATGTATTCTAATATTAGGTGGAAAATCTAACTCATAAGCCACTGGGCCCACTCTTGCCAATATTTTGAATGGTTTGCAATAGCTGGGTGCTAATTTAGTACAACTCCCTAGTTGAAAGGAGATCTTTGTAGGTTTTTCCTTAACAAATACATGCTCACCTACTTACAATTATTTCGAAGTTCTTTTAAAGTTGGCATGACTCTTTTGTCTGTCCTGAGCAGTTTTCAAAATGCTTTGTACCTGTTTCACTATTAGTTCCAATTCTTTTTACATGTCAGGTCCTAACATGAATCGGTCTACTAGATTAATCCATGTAATAGGAGTGTTACATTTTGTACCATATAATATTTGAAAAGGACTAAGATTTGTTGAAGCTTGGTAATGATTATTATATGCAAATTCAACTATGTGCAAATAATATTCCGACTTCTTGGGATAGTCTCTAACATACATTCGTAACATATCTTCTAGTACTTGATTGACTCTTTTTGTTTGTCCATCTATTTCCGAATGATAAGCAATGGTGAAATTCAATTTAGTATCTATTCCTTTAATTAAAGACTTCAAAAAATTACCAGTAAATTAAGGATCTTTGTAAAAAATTATTACCTTTGGAATTCCATGCAAACGAAATATTTCTTTCATAAATATGTCAGCAGTGTTAGCATCTTTATAAGTTCTTTTAATAGGTATATAGTGTGATTCCTTACTTAATTTATCTACAACTACCATTATTAAATCATTTTGTTTCTTGTTTTTCAGGTAAGCCAATTATAAAATCAAGACTGATAACTTCTCATTTCCAATTTGGAATTGGTAATGATTGTAAAAGACCAACTGGGTGTCGATGTTCAGCTTTAAATTTCTGACATTCTATACACCTAGATAAAAATTCAGCAACTTCATTTTCCATATTAGGCCAAAAATATTCTTTTCTCAACAATGTTATCATTTTTTGATATCTTGGATGTCCAAAATACGGAATTTTGTGAATTTCATTCAAATCGGCAGTTTATCTTCTGGTAGGTTAGGAACATAAAGTCTGGTTTATACTGCATTAAGCCTCTTTCATTTAAAATGAAATCTGTATTTAAATTTTTCAGATATATATCAAGTTACTTTTTCTTTTAAACTTTGGTATTATGTGTCCAGTTTTATTCCTTCTTCCAACTTATCCTCTAATTCAGTTTTATAGCTGCTAATGGCATCTACAAAACTTGTTACTGAATTCCTTATTAAGGCATCAACCACTTTATTTTCTTTCCCTTTAATATGCTTGATTTCAAAATCATACTCGCTAAGGAAAGCTAACCATCTAGCTTTCTCTGCATTTAGATTTTGTTGATCAAACATATATTTTAGGCTTATGTTATTAGACATTAACAAGAATCTTTTACGTGTTAGATGATGGCATCACAGTTTCAAAGCATGGATTATGGCAACCGGCTCTAGGTCATAAGTTGCGTAATTATTTTCATGTGTTTTTAACTTCCTTGATTCATACACAATTGCATGACCTTCTTGTTTCAGTACTTCACCCAAACCTTCATTGCATGCATTAGTGCATACGACGAAATCTTTGTCTGGATCGACTATTTTTAAAATGCGAGAAGTGGTTAATAATCCTTTTAATTTATTAATTTTTTTTTTTGCATTTCTGATCCCAAACAAATTTCTTGCCCTTTTTCTATAATGATGTTATAGGATTTGCAATTTTCAAAATCCCTTCTATAAATTTTCTGTAATACCTTGTTATTTCCATAAAGGATCGTACATCAATTACGTCCTTGCGAACACATCAATCAATTATTGCTTTTATCTTATCCAGGTCTACTGATATCCCTTATTCAGATGCTGTGTGCCCTAGATATTGTATCTTATCTTTATAAAATTTACATTTACTAAACTTAGCCTATAGCTGAGGTTCTCTTAAAACTTGTAGTATTATCTGCAAGTGTTTATCGTGTTCTTCTTTTGTTTTAGAATAAATTAATATGTCATCTATAAAGACGACACAAATTTGTCTAAGTATTTACTTAGGAAACTGTTCATTAAGCACATGAAAGTTGTCCGAGCATTAGTTAGCCCAAAGGGCATAACCACAAACTCACAGTTCTCGTACCTAGTTCTGAGTGCAGTCTTAAAGATATCTTCATATTTAATCATGAATTGGTGATATCCAGATCTCAAGTCTATTTTTGAAAATATCATTGCTCCACGTATCTGATCAAATAGATCATCAATGCGGGGCACATGATACCTATTCTTAATTTTCATTTTATTAAGTGGATGGTAGTATATACATAGACGTAATGCATCGTCTTTCCTTTTAACAAAAGAGACCGGTGCTGCCCAAGGGGATACATTTGGTCTTACATAGTTTTTGTCTATTAATTGTTGTAATTGTAATTTTAATTCATTCAGTTCCAAGATGTTCATTTGATAAGGAGCCTTCGAATTTGGTACTGCTCTTGGTATTAATTCGATTGTAAAATCTAGATCTCTCTTTTGAGGTAATCCTGGAATATTTTATGGGAGGACATCTGAGCAATCTTGTAGGATTGAAATGTCATCAAATCCTGTCTTATCTTATTTATTAATTCGTTCATGGTTTATTATGTGTACAAAAAATATTTTACATCCTTTTCTTACAACCTTTTTCATCTGTAAGGTTGATATTTGTCTAACATAAATTTTCCTAGGCATTCCTATGACTGTAAACATTTCTCTATTATCGTTAAACAAGTAAGAGTTATCTAAAAGCAATTCAAAATGACTTGATTTATTTTCAACCAATCCACACCTATTAGGACATCATAAGATCCTAATGGTAACACATTTAACTTGACATGACTTTTAAACTCACTCATAAGCAGATCACAATTTTCAACATAATTAATCACTTTCCTTTTAGGTTCGGTAGATAATTGGACTAGCTAGGATTTTTGAAACATTTTTAAAGATAATCTACACTTTTCCACTATGCTATGTGATACATAACTTAAACCAACACCTAGATCAATCAAGATGGAAATATATTGGTTTTGTATCATACCTTGCACTTCCACCATGGAACTCTGATGATCTGCATGTCATTTCCCCAAAGCTGCATTTATTTTGGGCATTTCATTTGCCACATCTCCAACTGTTTTCTCTTCCTGGATGGTATGCATGTTGCTGAAGTTCTCCTTCCTGCTCAAAAAGTACTTGGAATAATGCGATCATTGACATTCCCAACATTTCACCGGTTCCTTATGTTCATTATTCTTAACAAATTTGTTAGGCATATCCCTGCCTTTTGATGTTGTAGTATTCTGTGGTGCTTTATTTTTAAAATCTACTCTCTAATAGTTATTCTTGGACAAATTCTGACATTTACTCCCAAAACTCTTATTTGACTTAAACCCTCTTCTTTTCTGGTCAAAGTGACTTGTCTTCTTATTTTGCTAGTTAGGTAAAATTTCTCTCTTCTTACTATGTTCATAACAAAAAACATCCTTTCTCATAGCTTCCTCAAGATTCTTTGGATTATCAAACTCAATCCTCTCCTTGAAGGTAGTGGGAAAACAACTTAAAAATCTTTGTATTTTAGGATTTTCATCAATTATGTAAGGTACATATCTTAACAGACTTATAAATTTGCTACTTAAATCTTTCATTGTCATTGAACCCAATTTTAGTTCATATAATTCTTTAGCTCTTTCCTCGTAGTACTGTTCAGATAAAAACTTCATTTTAAAATAATTTTAAAAACTGTCGACGTTAAGTACTTCTTCTTAAGATTTTTGACTCTTTTTATGTCCTTCCACGAGATGTCAACATTTCCAGTTATGTTGTATATAGTCATCAGGGATTTTAGTATGTTAGAATAGTTATAAATGTGGAAATATTTCTTCATTCCTGAAGGCCAAGCCTCAGCTTCTTCACCTTGCATTTACCTCTGAAGAAGATTCATTATCATAATATTTTGCTTTCTTTCCTTTAAGTTTGTAGGAAATAGTTTTAGAATCAGTTTCATAAACATTTCGTTTATCTTTTCCTCTGTTATGCATTTTTTCTAATAACATCTGATTTAGTTCTAGAATTATTTCATTATCCATTTTTACAGTTTAAAGTTCATATTTTAACTCCTTAACTGTTTGTAGTAACTATGAAGGTGGATTATTCAGTTTTAAATAAATAATGTCTAGATTGTTGTGTTGAGACCCATTTTCAATAGATGCTTCAACACCTTCCATTTTCCTGCAAAACAGATTTTATATTTATGTAGAGAAATAAATGTAAATGAAATCAGTATATTTGTTTCCTTATTTGTATGTGAGTGATCCAATCAGGCCTAGTGTATGAAAACTCATTGTGATACCACATGTAACATCCCTAAAATTTGATAAATAAATAAAAAATTTATTTAGCATATGTAACATATAAAATTCCTTAGAAGTAAATTCCAAGAGATGTTTTTTTTTTGTTGGCAAAGTGGTGGAACCCCCCTGACTAGCACGGTTTCCATTAGCTAAGTAACCACGAACCAGGGACATCTAAGCTGTCAAAATCACCCGGGGATCACACCCGGACTAGACTGCACCAACCCTTAACATGGTTGGATTTTTTTGGTATCCGATAGGATTAGAACCGACGACCTTTCAACTTAGGGGGCATCTTAACCATACCTCGCCACCAACTGTTCTACATCTCGCAGATTAAATTCCAAGAGATGTTATACTTCAATTACTCCTTTTATCATGATGATAATGGATTTATTAGAATATGTAAGATCCATGTGTCTATGTTCAGTGTATATCATTAGCATGTTTCTTTTTACGACCCTTGTTGATATTACGTCAAACATTCTGATTGATACCATTTGTGATAAAAACCGTTTTCTAAAGACTTTGTTGGAAATAATGTCATAGAACTGTCTGTGGTTTCCTTCAGTTTTGTTCTACTCAACATCTGTTAAAGGAATAGGTCATAGCCTTACTTAGTCTTGATGACTAATGTATGAACCTTCGATTTTCCCTTTTGCAGGTGGTCAAGATCCCCGTTAAGGTTGTCTAAGGAGAAAAAAAGCGTCAAGATAAAATAAGGAAATAAGGGTCCACCTAGGTTTTGGAAACATTTTTCACCCTAACCCAGTAATAAATCAAACTTTTCATGCTATAAACTATACCATATAATATATTCTCCATAGTGAGAACTGATGCAAAAGAATTTGGTTTAAAAATATGATATGATGGTTGACCTAATATTTAAACCTACGAGGTTGAAAACACTATGCAAAGGAAAAGAAATAACTCCATTCTCATGCAGACCATGTGATCGAATTAAAAACTCCAACTGATGACAAAAGGACATAGTGCAAATCCCTAGGGGTTTATTGCACATTGAAGGATGTGACTGTCATTTTGAAAGGGTTCTGTTTGGTTTTATTTGTCCTCCCAAACTTGCCCTCAGCTTCTGGCTTCTCCACTTTGTAACTCTTTTTTCTGTAACAGAAATGGAGGAGCCATAAATATCATCCCTCAATGCCTTCTAAACATGTCCAAGTTTGATTTGTTCACAGATGAAGTTCATTGTCCTTGTTCTGGTGATGTTCGAGTCCCTCTGGTTGGAGTTGTAACACTGAGAAAGGTAAGGTTTCCTCTGAATATACAAAGTTATTCTCTTTCATTGTGAAAATGTTTTAAACACTATTGTTTAATGTCAGGATTGTATATGCAAGAGATAACTAGAACAGTTCTCTGCGACGAGGGTTTTGGTTGGATGATGGCCGAGAAGACTTTTCAGCTGGTAAGACTTATGGCCTTACCTTTTCGTGGATCTGTGGACAAGAATGAATTTCTTGATTTGTGTTTTTCCCAAATATTTGGGCTTCATCTCTATGCCTATTTCGTTGACGTGAAAGTGATAAATTTACATTGGTACAAAATGAACTTTATACTGTAAGGGGATTTTCCATCTTCTGTGGAGTCATAAGACTATGCCACTTTTATAAAATGGTGTTTAGTGTATCTTTGTTTCTATTATACTATTTTTTTGTATCTTGTAAAGGCGTTTAGCTTTGTATGAACCTGTGAGAGCTTTGCATCTTATTTTAATTTTACAATGCAGCATTTATGCAACACCGAGTTGTGGCTGTAAGGCGTGTAGCATTCGTTTCTGAGGTATAAATCCACTATTGATAATCTATTATTGTTTTCTTTTCTTTTTATGGAAGAGATTCTAGAACATATCCTAGGAGGCTTGTGTATTTACTGTCTTGAAACCTATCCTGTTTTCATAATTTTGTTATTATATTTTAGGAAAAATAAAATGGTCGTGAGGCCTTTGTCATCAGATGTTCTATTTGTATTTTTTTTGGAAGGGACGTAAGGCCACTGTCTATTGTTATTTGAATCAACAATGGTTTTTCTTATAGGTTAATAGACCCATGAGGTTGTTAATGTTTGGTTTACATGTCATAACGATACTGTAGCTTCATTATGTTGCTCGTAGATTACACCTATGGAAGTTCTGTATATTATAAAAAGAATGTTTACGGTCACTCTATTTGTTTATCAGTTTGTTTATTGTTTTACAATTCATGAGTAAAATATAGCCATGGGGCCCTTACTATCGTGATTGATTTAGAAAAGAGTCATAAGGCTTCCATCACAAGATATTAATTGTTATCCATCTCTAGCAATGTTGTGAGGGTTTTTTGTTTAACTTGATTTTAAATTTTGTTGTATTCACAATAACTGAACTATGGTTGTGAGGCCGTTTTCATGTTGCATTCATTCCTTAAATAAAAGGCTATAGAGCCACTTGTTACAATAAAATATTATTGTCTAATTTTGATTGCACGGGTTGTAGCTTGTGAGGCATTTTTATTTATGGCCTTGGATATTACTTTTTTTTTTTACCAAGTCGTTTTCCTTCATTTGATAGTTAGCACGTTTGGGAAAAATACTATAAAGAATATATTAACGATTTTAGATCGTGAGACCTCCTTTGATGTTATTCCAGTTTATAAAACAATAGGGTTGTGAGGCCACTGCCACAGGTAAACATTGTTAATTATTACTAGCAAAGATTTTGGTGACTTGTAACAAACCCATGAGGGTTTGGCCATTGAATCCTGACTTTGCAAGTCATTAAAAGTCCTTTAAAATATAACACGGTTTAGTTTTAGAAAGGAAAAATATGTTGGCCAAGAGCCTCTGCTTGTCTTTTCGAATCCTTGTTAGAAGTCATAAGGCCATCCTCTATTTACCAACTATGAAACCATTATATTGTTTTCTCCGTGGATAAGGCTGTTTTTTAAAACAAGAGAGATATAAGCCCTACATATGCTAGGTTTTAAATCTGTAATTAATAACTACAGATAACAATACCAAATATGCTTGCAGCCTGTAACCAGTGCTACAGCCTATAGATAAAATTGATTTGGTATTTTCAAGAAATTATGTTTTAGAAACCTAAATCAGTTATTATTTGGATTTGTAGTTTTGCTTACCTAGTGTATCTAGGGTTGGATATGAACCAAATGGTTTATTAAATAATTCCAGTTTGAATTTACAAAAGCTATAAATCTTGAAACTGTGCAGAAACACATCTATACAAAGTATACTTTTGACTACAGGTTTAAACCCTTATATGTTTAGAAATGTGCACTGTGTAAGTTAGTTTAAGGAGCTATCTAAGAGTTTTATCTTTATTACTATTTTTCATTCTTATAATCCTTGTAATTAGATATAAATACACTATAATGATCTCTGTGACAGATTCCTTTGTAAGGCAAGTTAATTACTTAAAACCTATATTAACATAGGAAATACCTCTAATACTAGTACTAAGGTAAACATACTATAGAAATATTACATTAAGAGGAAAGAAGAACATTATTTAGGATAAGAGAATACTTTACGGGAATGAATAAATCAATAGAATTATCCTTTAACTTGAATAAACAAAAATGTAGCTTTTCTAACAGCTTCCAAATATAGAGTACATAACATATCCAATCATTCTATTTAAAGTTACAAAGAAAATTCAAAATAAAAGTACAGATTCATAATTAAATAACAGTTGAACCTGGCTAATATGCAGAAGTGAACAACACCCAAAGGAGATTGTTCCACCCAACCTTCTCCTGAAGCAGCCAAAGTTACTTGCTTAGGAACCGTGAGCGTGTTCACTCAACCACTACGATGAATATCTCTTAACATAGCCACACAACAAACTTGTTGAAACTTAACACTCAGTAGTAGACTTAGCTCAACAATTTCACTTTAGCTATCCCCTCATCGAATTCCTTGTCTTCCTGACTTTTGAGTTTGCAGCAGTCATAAGGTTCATTCACTTAGAAATCAGAATGAGTAGTGAGCCTCTTACTCAATTTGATGGTATTTATAAGATTTCCTAGGTCTTTGGGTCAATTTTGGAATTAAATGAACCACTAGCTTAGTTACCCCTCTCAGGGAACATGACCACAATTTTAGGGATTATGCTTCCTCCAACATCTAGAAAGTGAAATTCTAGTGTTGCAACTTGTCAACTATCCTTCTACAACTGCTCATTCCTCCTTGTGGGTCAGTGAACACTCATTTAACAGTCTCCCTTGGATAGGTGTATCTTCTTTTTAATTATTAAAATAAATAATTCTTTAATTAGAGTCATCCTTGACCAACTTGATCATAAAAATTTACAATCAATTTAAAATAATGTTTTTGTGAAAAAAAAAATATTTATTTTCCAGTTCTGGGTATGTTACATATCCACACGAGTGTGTTGTTAGGTTGCTCAGTGAGTAATGGATATATTAATTTTAAATTTTTAAAGCATTTCAATTAGTCCACTACATTTGGATAAAATGGGCAAGTGCATCTTGTTAAATAAAAACACACCAATATTGTTATTTTTTATGAACAAATTGTAAATTGTGGATTTTTTATTGTGCTGAGAGGCTCTCTATAGCCCGGTATGGGGGAGATATTGTAACGTTACGTAGATCTTATAACGTTAACATTATGTAACATTATTTTTATTAACTAGCGTAGATCCAAATCCTAGGCTCTATCAAGCGCCGAGATGGATCAAATTTCTCGAGGTGTGAACCTCTTCTTAGGTATCCATTGATTTGATTCAAACCAAAAGACAAATCTTTTTATTTAAGGTCCACATATAATATTTTTATTATTAATAATTAATATTATTTATGGCTAACATATAATATTTTTTATTTTGTTAGGAACGAACATTAAAACATTTCCCCATAAAAATATTATATGTGGACCTTAAATTAAATAAAAAGATTTGTCTTTTGGTTTGAATCAAATCAATGGATACCTAAGAAGAGGTTCGCACCTCGAGAAATTTAATTCATCTTAGCTCTTGATAGAGCCTAGGATTTGGATCTACACTAGTATTAATAAAAATAACGTTACATAACGTTACAAGATCTCCCCCATACTGGGCTTTAGAGCGCCTCTTGGTGCAATAAAAAATAATTTTTTTAATTATATGCCAAAATAAATGTCCGCGAGAAAAAAAAACTAAATGAGGGAAATGTTGTAATCTTCCTACCTAACAAAACAATAAAAGAGTAAAAATTTAATTATCCGTAAAAAAAATATGGGTGAGGAAAAAAACACAATATGGGGGAGATGTTGTAATGTTTTTACTTAACAAAATAATACAAAATGTTGGCCTTGCACATGGTTTGGTTTTTATGCACATGGTTTTAAGCCATGGTTTTAAAACCATGCACATGGTTTATGGTTTTAAAACCATGTGCAAGGCCTTCTAAACAACCCATCGTTTTATTGTACATGGTTTAGGAGGGCCTTGCACATGGTTTTAAAACCATGTGCAAGGCCTCCTAAACAACCCATAGTTTTATTGTACATGGTTTAAGATGGCCTTGCAAATGGTCTTAAGACCGTGTGCAAGGCCTCCTAAACAACCCATGGTTGTAGGAGGGCCTTGCATATGGTTTTAAAACCATGTATGGGAAAATGTTGTAATGTTAGTTCATAACAAAATAAAAAATAATAAAAAATATTATATGTGGGCCATAAATAATATTAAATATTAATAATAAAATATTATATGTGAACCTTAAATAAAAAGATGTGTTTTTTGGTTTGAATCAAATCAATGGATACCTATGAAGAGATTTGATTCCTCTCGGCGCTTGATAGAGCCTAGGATTTGGATCTACGCTGATGTAAAAACATTTACAAGTTTGTTAGTTTGCTTTGTTTAAAACAAACTAGTGCTTATCTTTGTGTTAAGGGCACTCATCGTTATATATATATTTTTAATTTTAAAATAAAAATTTAAATGGCTAGAGAGTTTGACTTATGTTACATCCATAGAAACCTTTTTAGAGGGATACTCTACCAAGAAATATGCCAATACCTATTATTCCAAAGAATCAATGTATGGCTAGAATTACATCATATCAACCATTACATAGTGGCTCACAAGAGCATCATGTCATTTACAAGAATTGAACATGGGTGGAGAGGGTAACAATCATTCCTCCCAACCACCCAAGCTCATTCAATAGACAAATCAATTATAAAATTACTTAAAACATGAACACATAATTATTAATATATTTCAAACAACACTGCCAAAAATTTAGTAATAAATCAATTATTCAAATATTTAAAATACACAACAAAATATTCATTGCTCTAGAACCCAATATCTCAATATGGGTAGATGTTGTAACATAACTTAATATTATGTACCAAAAAAAAGTAATTAAAAAAGTCTTGTCTACTACTACTAATAATAATAATCAAATCAAATAAAAAGTAATTAAAAAATTCTATATATACTCACAAAATAAAAATTTAAAACCAAATAAAAAATTATTAAAAAATATGAGTCAATGCATAACATAGAAACTAACATCTAGTTTAAGAGAGATTTATAATTATATTTAAAACAATGCTATAACCAAAGATTCATTATTTAATCCATTATTAAAATAATAATCTTTAAAAAAAATTAAAATGACCAATGTTCAAACGTATCCTTAGCATCACGTAAATGCAGGTCCTACTCTATTTAGGTTGGCATTTATGTTTAAGACCATTAGATCTATTGAGTACGTTTCATTAGGATTATGAGGGAAAAAAAATTTAATATGTGAAAGAAAGTTTAAAATATTGAAAGAGAATTACTTATGGTTTGCATTCCAACACTTTATGGCAAAGGATAAGATGAAGAAACATTATGATATAAAAGTTATATTTTTGTATGGAGGTAAATTTAAAGTTATTATAAGTTATATAAAAATTGGATTAACTAGGTTGAATCATTTAAGTTTTTTCATACTATATTATTTTTTTAAACTTAAATAAATATCTTTAAGTTAAAGTTATTATATTATAATATATATGAAATGAGGTGAGAAGTCTCAAATTATATATATATATATATTTAAATGGATGAGGGTTAGAAGTTTGATTAAAAAAAATGAGAGACAGAAAATACATAGATGTTAAATGGAAGGAGGACCTGTCCGGCTTCCCATGTTTTTGTAATTTGACAAACACGAACTCAACCCAAAATGGAGTTGGTGAGCAGAAGGTGGACAACAAAGCATCAAAGGAGGACACTTCAGTGGTTAGTGAAAGGTCCTAGAAGAAAGAATTTATCAAAATGATTCGAAAGGAACATGTGCAATGTATATAGACACCTTTTTCTCTGTCATTGTCACTCTCCAGTTACAGTTTTGACAAAACATTTTCTCAATTTCCACTATCGAAACAAATAGCACCGAATCTGCTACTGTAGTGCAGATGACAATGACAAACCTGGGGAATGAGATACTTCTCAATCTACCGGCGGATATCACGAGTGCGTTTGATTTTGTGGTTGGAACATGGGATGAGACTGACATATATATGAGATGAGGGAGAAGCAACACACAGAAAATAATAGAAGCAGCCAAGACCGACAATCCCTGTATGAGATTGTATGAGATTTGAGGGAGAAGCAGTACACAGAAAACAGAAGCAACTAAGACCGACAATATTCCTCTATACTCAATCCCTGGGGCGCTTGAGACATAGTTTTCTCATCAATCTCTTTGTAATTTCTTAAAACCACTAAATCCCCATCTTACCAAACCATGTTAGTTTCACTCTTTCTTTTACCCCACCACCTAAGTTAACATATGACACCAATCACCCATTGATTTCGATCTCAAACTGAACTTAGTTCTCTCCTAACTTTATTCTATATATATACCGCCAGCGTGTTTGAGTTTCCCGTATCGAGCATTTCGTTTCATCTTCATTTCTCATCAATTATTTTTGTCTAATCACAAGTAGTAGTGAATAAAGGAGATTGTTATAGCACAGTGGACGAAGAGATGGCGAGTCCAAATCAAGAAGGTGCCATGAAAAATATGAGAGCAAAGCAGTGCTCCAAGGGTAATTAGTAAAGAATCTACGTCCTCAACCTCGTTTCTCTCACTATCTCATTAATATTAATCCAAATGCTTGAACCGTGCTATCTCTCTTGCACTGGCTATGGCTATGACTATGACTAAAGATCATATTGCTAAATTCATGAGTTTTCTAAATAACATACATTGGGTTAATTAATATTGGTTGGCATCATAAAACTCATGTATCTATGTATATGAATGCAGAAGCAGTGAAAGCAGGGGCCAAGGCTATTTATCTATGTATCTATGTATATGAAGCATGAAGCAATGTATCTATGTATATGAATGCAGAAGCAGTGAAAGCTGCAATTGCTTGTGTCGAGTCCGCCATCCCCACAGTGAGTGTTTTTATAATGAAGCAATTATTCAGTATCGATTCAATTCAGTGACTTAAGTAATGTTCATAGTCATGCAACTGGGCCTACTTATTAACTGCTTGGTTAGACTCATTATGTTAATTAATAATCTACAGTTGCTGGGAGCAAGAGCTATTCCTTGGGCAAGGGCTAACCTCAACCATGCTGCACAGGCGCTTATCATCTCTACATGTAAGTCAAGAATTAATAAATTACATATCGTAGTCATGCCATCTGCTAATTATGTTATGTTGAAGTTGCATACATGCATGCTCTGTTCAAGGTCTTTGCAACTACTGAATTGTTTTCTGACAATGTTTTGCATGGAGGCACGATGATATATATCTTACTTATAAACCATTCTCATAGATCTGGTTAATTCGGCTGAGCTCCCCCGTTATAATTATCTCACGAACTGCATGTTGATATTGTGCTATGTGTACTTTGATTGGAGACAGTCAGCGGTTCTGCTTACTTCATCGTAGCAGATAAAACCATTCTGAAGTCTGCAAGGAGAAACTCTTTCCGTGAGCAAATGGAAAATGAAGGCGAGTACTGCCCTTTCTGAAAGCAAGCAGAGAATTATATAACCACCAGACAGAAGAGATCAGATAAATATCTCTCTGATCTGATTTTTCTCAGTTAGGCAAAGATGTGGGAATAGACAATATCCAATATAAGTCTTCTTATTTTCTCTACTATGCTATTCACACCATGTAAAGATAAGAACTTTCACTTCTATGTATTTGCAATAGTGATATATAATTCCCAGATCTATTTTATTCCAACGTTCATCTTCTTTACAAGTGTTATATGTTAACAAAAACATCTATGTAATACTGCAATAAAAAAAAAATGCTCTTGGTTTATTCATGTTTTAGTTTTGATTCTATCAAATACTATTCTTGTTATTTTTTAATATTCTTTTCTTTTTTCTAAGGCAAAAATATGAGACCCAATATTAAAAACTTCAAATTGTTAATAATAGTATTTTTTAGTTGAATACTGAGAGTACCTTAAACCCTAAAAAAAACCAATATAAAAAAACAGTTTTTAACAATAAATTCTTTATTTTGGAGTTGGGGACTAATACTACGGTAAACCTTAAAAAACAGAAACCAAGATAAAAATCTTCAAATTACTGATCTAACAGGTCAATTTCTAATTCAGAAGGACTATATTCAAATCAATTATAGCCTAAACCTGTTAACAAGCTCATCATATTAATTTTTCATCTTAAAAATGAGATGTATGTTTACTTCTACGGTTTAAAAAAATCGAAATGGAGAATTATTGTGATGTTTTCCGGATTTTTAAACTAACTAGAAAGCAATATAATGCACCGAAAAGTGCGTAAATCAATTAAATTTGAAAACATATTTTATTTTTATTTTTTTATGAATTGTATACACATTATATTATTTATAAATAAAAATATATAAATAAAATTTATAATTACAAAAACAATATATTAAATAATTTAAAATATTTAAAAATATATAAGATTAATTCAAATATACAAGTGTATTTAATGGATTCATGTGATAGTTGTTTTATTTTGTTATGTTTAAATGCATTATGATTAAGTTTTAAATAAGCTTTAGTTAAATGGGGTTAAAGAAAGTAGTAAGAATCTCTTTTTGTTATTTTATATGAGTTTTTATTATTATTAAATAATATTTGTTTTATGATTTTATTAAAATTACCAATCTTATATGAATAATGTATGTAAAATTATATATTTTAGCTTTTATTTAACAAGCAAGTAAAGCATTCATGACCTTTACTTAAATTCCAATTGTTGATATACTAGCACAACAACATAAAATGTTGTTGGTGTAGGTAGATCGGTGTCATTTAAGGGATGAGAAAGGAAATGACCCAGATCCGCCTACACCAAGAGCATTTTATGTTGTTCTCCTAGAGACCTAGTTTGAGGACGAAAATAATACTACTAATATTATTGCTATTCTAATTATTCTAATTATTATTATTATTTAGAAATTAAATATTGAATCATTTAATTATTATTACTAATATTAACATTAATAATAATAATAAATATTATTATATTTAGTATTATTACACCCATGATTATGTGATTATGGTATCCTTAAAATTGTTAAATTAATTTTTAATAATAATAATAAAACTAATAAAACTAATAATTAGTAATGTTATTAGCACTAATATTTTAATAATAATAATAATGATAAAAATAATAATAATAATAAATATAATTAGTATTCTTATTTGTACTAATTATTTTATTACAATAATAAAAATGAAGATGATAATGATAACGACGCCCTATAGTTATATTAAAATTATTAAATTGTATCTTTAATAATAATAATAATAATAATAATAATAATAATAATATTCTTATTATTAGTACTAGTAGTATTATTAAAATAAAAGAGAAACAATATTATTTTTTAAATTTGTATAGCTGTGTATAATAGTGTGATAAAATAATATGGGAAAAAAAGTGAAAATAAATTTATTTTCTATACTAAACAAATAAATAATTATTTTTGTATTTTTCTTTTGTAAATATTATTTTTAAAAAAATATTTAAATTATTGTATTTAAAAGTAAACATTATAAAAATATAGCTTTAGAAAATATGTTTTTTATAATATTTTTTTTTGAATATTTGTTTTATTTATTCACAATAATTTTTTTTGGAAATGAATTTCGTGGGTATGGTTGACCTAGTCGACCATACCCATGCTTAAAGATGGACACTATGGTCAACCATGACTGTTAACCATGGTTGACCATGGTCATCCCCACCATGGTTGGCCATGTGCAACAATGAACATGACCATGGTTGACGATGACATGGTTAATTATTTTGAGCCTATTTGAACACATGGTCAACGTGGAAATGGGAAGTATATCGTTGACATGATGTAGTCGAGACCACCATCATGACATCCATGATTGACCAAGTTGACCACAATCAACCATGGTTGATATCCATAAACATGTATGACAATACTTGAACATAGTCATGCAAAGCACAGATTACATGGTCACCCATGGTCTTGTCATTCCTTGCTTCATCTAGTTTCTGTACCATGGACATGGTTGACTTGGTTGTCAAACCATGGGCATGGTTGACATGATTACCATACCATGGTCATGGTTGACATGATTGTGATATTATGGACATGGTTATCATGGTTCAGCATGTTGGACCAAGGTCTCAATATTGTTTGACGTACTTGGCATGACCATACTCGGGCATGGTTGACATTGTTGCGTTTATTGGCCATAGTTTCCTTGTCTATAATGTTTGAGGTGATCGTCACGGTTGACCTGCTTCAATGGTTTCTATGTTTGAAGGTATAGAAAATTTTTGTCGCGATCTACGAAACGTTTGTGAGTATATGAAAACTTTGTCAGTAGATCTAAAGTTAGTCGGTATATGTAAAGTTTGTCACTATATTAAAAGTGGGTTGCTATGGTTTTATGGTAAGCTGAAAAGTGTTGTCGCTCTATGAAAAGGTTGTGGCCATATAAAACGTTTGTCGCTTTATGAAATGTTTGTGGCAATGGTTTTATGAAAATATGAATAGTTTGTCTCTATATCAAAGTTGACGCTATATCAAAAGGTTGTCGCTATATTAAAATCCTGTCACCATGATTTATGAATAAGTCAAAAGTCTGTTGCTATATAAAGACTTGTTCGCAAAGACAAAAGTTTGTCGATATATGTAAACTTTGTCGGTATAAGAAAAGTTTGATGGTATGCCAGAAGCTTGTCAAGATGGTTTTATGATTATATCAGAAGTTTGTCTGTATATAAAAAATTTGTCGCTAGAGGAAAAGTTTTGCGCCATGGTTTTATGATTATATGAAAAGGTTGTCGCTATACCATAATTTTGTCGATATAGTACAAGTGTTGCTATGGCTTTATGATGAAATAAAAAACGTTGTCACTATTTCAAAAGTTTGTTTGAAATTGAAAAGTTGCTCGATATAGTTTTATGATTAATTGCTAATGCTGGTGATTGTATGAAAAGTTTGGCATTGCATTAAAAGTTAGAGGCTATATTAAAAGTTTGTCGTTATCGTTTGTCGGAATATGAAAAATTTGTCCAAATGGTTTCATGAATGGCATAATAGTAGTAACATTATTAGTATCAAACATTTCTTGCTATGGTTTTATGATGACACCAAAATTTTGTTGCTATACCAAAAGTGTGTCACTATAGCGAAAGTTTGGCACTATATAAAAAAAAAGTCGTTATAGACTCGAGTTAGTCGCTGTATAAAATGCTTGTTGCTATATGGAAACTTTGTCGATAAAGTAAACGTTAGTTGCTATATGGAAACTTTGTCGATAAAGTAAACGTTAGTTGCTATGGTTTTCTGAGTATATCACAAGTTTGTGTGGTTTTTGTGGTTTTATGATGATGCCAAAAGGTTGTCGCTATATCAAAAGTTTGGCACTATATGAAAAGTATGTCACTATTTCTCACTATACCAAAAGTTGGTCGGTATATACAACGAGTGGCACTACAATAAAAGATGCTAGATAATTTTTGTCTCTTTGTAAATGTGTCATTTTACCAAAATTTTAGTGATATAGAAAAATTTTCACTATATTAAAAGGCTTGAAGCTATGGTTTTACGAATGTATCAAAAGTTTGAAGGTATAGCGAAAAGGTGTCACAATCTATGAAATGTTTGTCATTATATGACAACTTACACGGTACATCTAAAGTTAGAATCTATATGTAAAGTTTTTCGGTATATTAAAAGTGGAGTGCTATGTTTATTTATCATGTCAAAATTTTCACCACTTTATGAAAAGGTTCTTGCCATAAAAAAGTTTGTCGCTACATGAAATGCTTGTTGCAATGGTTTTATGCTTAACTAAATAGTTTTTCCCTATATCTAATTTATGGCTACCCTAAAAAGGTCTGCACTATATTAAAAGATTGTCTCCATGTTTTATGATTAAGTGAAAAGTATGTCGCTACATAAAGAGTTGTTCGCAAAATCAAAACTTTGTCCATATATGTCAAGGTTGTTGGTATATCAAAAGTCTATGGGTTTATGATGAATTAAAAAAAGTTGTTGTCATTTCACAAGTTTGTCCCTATATGAAAATTTGCTTGATATGGTTTTATGGTTAATTCCAAATTTTGGTGATCATATTAACATTTTGTCGCTGTATTTAAAGTTAGACGATATATTAAAAGTTTGTAGTCATCGTTTGTCACAATATTAAAATTTTGTTGAAATTGTTTCATGCATTGCATTAGAGTAGTTACATTATTCATATCAAACGTTTCTCTCTATATGAAATGTTTTTGGATCTACGACAAGCTTGCCGCACTGTTTCTTTATTATATCCAAATTCTGTATGTATATGAAAAGTTGGTCTCCATTGTTTTATGATTATAAAATCATAGGGTAAAAATAAATATTTATTATATCAAAAGTTTTTCACTATATTTGCTGAAAGTATGTCATAAATGAATATTCACATTGACAATTTGGGCAACAAATATTGTAAGTTTTGAGTGATAACAATATCAATAGTGTAGTGCGATATCCTGAGTTGAACACGACCACATTTACTTTCCATTTAACATGTTGAAAGAAATGAAAAAGAAACCGCAGTATAGTACTACCAATTGCAAACAAAATAAAGGCATCATTTTTTTCTTTCAAAAGTAGAAACGCATAGTTGAAAATTAATTTTTTTTATTCAACTACATTTGATAGATTTCCCAAAAATCATGAACTTGCCTAGAGTTGACCATAAAATCGGTCATTAAAAAATACATCAAATATTCAAATTTTAATTAAAACTATATTCATATACATCAATGTAAATCCAAACCATTATAAAGAAGGGGGCATATAATTTTTTTCTCTTGAAAATTGGCTAGGTCTTACTATTTTGGCCTCTATGTGCAGTCACACTAGGTAGTACACCACATATATGCAATTATGTTTTAGGATTGGACTCAATGATAGGTATGATTTACCTATATAAGAGAAGTTGGAGCCGAAGCTTCCATGGTTCTAATTAAATGAATCATTTACGTAATCATGATGATCATGTACTATTTGAATGGATAATAATTGCACTCCTCAATAGTAATATAAGAATCAGTTATTTAAAATAGGAAAATAAATTACTAGCCATTTCTTTTGTATTCTTAGAAACCTTGAAGCACTATTAATTTGGAAAATGAAAGTGTAAACATAAAGGATCTATGCTTTAGCTTACTCACATAGTAATCCAAAACTTGTCTAATGAAAATATATTTTGGTTCCTTTTGCATATATAATTTCACACTCACAAGTATATAAGAAAAATGAATATTATTCAAAAGAGAAAAGAAGAGTGTCATTAGAAAATATGTAGTCGTATTTATTCAGTTACCTATTATAACTATGCTATGTTTTTTATATTTAAAAGATGTGTCCACATTGATATTGATGGTGATGGATTGAGTCACCATGTGTTTGTACTACTGGTTATTTTTGTGATTTTTGGGTTTTTAAGAGTTATGCCATACCTTTAAAATAGTGCTAGCAATAAAAAGGGGTATTAAAAATGCCATGAAAAAATGGATACATAGTATATTTGCTAAAAATAGTTTTCTTTTAATTAGGATGATGTATTGGGAGAGGGGTTCAAAAAAAGAATATGGGGGGGGGGGTTATTTTTCAATATTTTATGAAATTAGGGGTATTCTTGGATATCTCATGAACAAACATTCTATGGTGCATG
>LPNX010260604.1:261085-301711 GCA_001517045.1 Pseudotsuga menziesii | reverse complement strand
GTTAATTGATTGGGAGCACATTCATCTCATAGGCCTCACCGAGGTTTTATTAACATCACCATTTCTATGTTGCTTCCACATTTCTAGTGGGGTCTTGGCACTAGGTCCTCACTAGGAACCTTTTTAAATATGGTTGCAATACATTTCCAATGCATTTTTGTTATATGTAAATTGTATCCTCAATACTAAAATAGAATTTACACACATACACTAAATTACACATATTTGCGTCCCAATGTAAGGGGGTGGAGGAAAGATATTGCATTCCCCTTCTTCTTAGAATAACGCTGACCTCAATGCAATTTTCTTAGGTGTAGAAATCGAGGAATGGTACTCACTTCTAAATTTTAAAGCATTAGATCAAAAGAAACACTGCATCTACTACTAACAACTTTATATTCATGCAAAGATTCAACCTGCAACTATTTTTACATACAAATGAATGTTGTTTAACACACAAAAAAAAATGCAATTTATGATATTGTTGAATATG
The DNA here is from genome assembly GCA_001517045.1 of Pseudotsuga menziesii. Lineage (NCBI taxonomy): Eukaryota > Viridiplantae > Streptophyta > Pinopsida > Pinales > Pinaceae > Pseudotsuga > Pseudotsuga menziesii. The sequence goes on along the minus strand of LPNX010260604.1, from coordinate 301,218 downwards.
TGCCAAATGGAAACTGAAGCATAAAAAATCAATAAATGATCTATAACATAAGACACCAACGTGATAATTATATGAGATAAGCATATAGTTAAGTTGTATGGATATAAAGTCATCCCAATTACTTTAACATATTTCATGAATCTCAACAATATAAAGTCATCTCAATTACTTTAATGTATTTCATGAATCTCAACAATATAAAGTCATCCAAATTACTCCAACTCCCACTCCCACTCCCAATAAAGATTATTTCATATAATTAGTTAATATTTTTGCATGCAAAGGAAGGCCATTGAAATTTCATAGCCTTAAGAGTCTCTCTATCATGGAGCTCAAAAATATCCTTAACTTAATATGATGGGTTTTACATTTCACATGGAAATACTCTTTCATACTTTTTGGTAGCCAATCTCTCTCATAGAATATGATATATCTTATTCATCATTCAATAAGAGCTATTCTAAAACATTTTTAATTCAACATGATGGGTTTTAACTTTAATATGGATATACTTTTCTATATTTTTTAATAGTCAATATTTTTCTTTCTCATAGATTATCATATTTCTCAGCATAAATTTATCTTAAACCCGGGATGAAATGAATCCAATTTCTTGAAGTGTATTTTTATTTTTAAATTAAAGAAATTTGATCTATTTCGACTGATATAGCTAAGCTTAAGTTTTAATTTATTATTTTATAGGATGACATGAATTTTTACTAGTCTTGTATTTTATGAGCTCATATAAATTTTTTAATTACTTTTTATTTTGGTAATGTAATATTAAGTTAAACTTAAGATTACCTGACAAAATCTCCCCAATACTTTGAGTAAAGTATCTTGCTCATATTTTACCATCATTCAATCAATAATAATAAACTATTACTACTCCGTTGGGTACCATTATTCAATCAATAAGACAAAAATATTATTGCACTCGGAGAGATATTATTGTTGCAATAATGCTCACAATTTGAATTTATAAATGTGTGAATTCTCCTATGGAAGAACTGATACTCTATTTGGTAATAATGCATTATAATTGTCCTTTACTTGAGAGGATGATGATAATATAGAATTTCAACATTGTAATTCTAGCAATAATTCATATGCAAGATGATGATTGAACCATTTGTCTTTTGGCCACAACTGAACGATCAATTATGTACATGCCAAAAATAATGGGACTACAATCTCTATATGTATTGCCACATAGAAATCCCAACATGTAACGCTATCACTTGCGTATATGACGTTGTCAAGATTGCCTAAATATACAAGTTATTATCGATGATTGGCCATAGATATTCCAAGTAACTTCGTTCACAAGTATTCCCAGATTACAATATGATGTACAAACAAAGAAACATATTTGATTCGATGTAAGTTAGGCGATCCCACACTTGGAAAGAAATCTTGTGAATTCATGTAGTCTTTGCAAATCATGTATACACATTCTGAATAATTCTTGTGAATTCAAGCAGTGTTTGCAGATTCCGTAGGGTCCTTGGTTGTTTTAGCGCTGGCCTTCACTACTTTGTCAAGCTATTCAACCCCTACCACCATTTCAAATTCTTGCAAGGACCAGACAACTCATAAATTAATAAATTATAAAAATGGATTCACCCTTCTTATAACATAACGTCATGGAGCTTTTGATTATGCAATTTCAACAAACTGCAACTACAATTTTAGCAATTCTGGATGAATTTTGATCATAATTTTTGCCCCGAAAATGGTACAAATAAAATTCTAAAATTTAGCTCACTCCATAATAAATAACCATAAGAACAATAACCGAAACAAGTTGATTCACTAAATACAAGGAGTTGGGCAGAAATGACGGGACTCACTTTGGGTCCAAGGAAAAGACCATACATAACTCCATCAAACTTATCTGCATGGTGGAGCTACAATTGAATTCCAACATGTGGACAATATGATCAACTTTATTTCAATAATTTTCTATGTTTTTTCTTGTTCATAGAGGAAGAATATTGACAACCCTGATGTGCAGCTGCAACCCTATGAAGATACAGGACATCTACAATAGGCCCCACAAGAAAATGACTGTGGACAAGGCCATCATGCACAAACATATATTCCATGCAAAATACAGTGATCCCCAAGCCCTGAAAAAACAAATAATTAAGGCATTCCCCTCACAAAACTGATATTGATTTTCTTTCACATAATTAAAGTCTTAACTTCCCCATGCTTCCAAGACTGTTGGAATAATAATGTTTCTACAAGAAAACCATAAACAGATGGTGAAGAAACAAAAAAAACTAGAAATTTTAATACAGGTTCAGGACATTTGGATCAGCACTTACAGCACGAAAGCACAGTCCTGGCACAAAGCCTTTCTAGCACCGCAGGCTTCCTTCATGCCTCCGAACAACTCATCCAAGAGATCGAGATGAAAATTCTTGTTATCCTTCTCAATAACTAGAATTACATGTACTATGCTCAAATCCCATGGCTGCTCCGTCTCTGAGCTCCCAATTTCTCCTCCACCCTTTTCCCCATCACCAGAGCTTAACGTCGCGCTTGTAAGCAAAGAAAATATGAACAACGATAAACCCCTTCATTTTCCTCAGCGTACATGTGCGCTTGCGTCCCTTCCTCTGTAGGTGCCAGCTGGTTTAGTTCATCCAAAACCCTTCGCAGTCATGTTTACTTAATTCAAGTAACGCACTCATGTTTAGTTAATCCAAAACCCTTCACACTCCACTCCCATGAGTAGAACAAATACGGCCATCCAATTCAGTACACGGACAAAGAATATCTGATTTCCTTCAATCTGGGCCGCGCAAACCTAATCATTGATTAAAAGCATGCGATCATGTATAGGGGGAAAATTTAATACTATAATTACGCCTACCAGTGTAATTAAATTTTAACTTAACTATTAGATACAACTATTTTCTTAAGTCTAATGAATCTACAACTATTAGCTTAACTTCAACTCTAAATATTGGATAACTATTAGCTTAACTTCAATGATTATACAACTATTAGCTTAACTTTAATGATTCTGCAAGTATTAACTTAACTTCAACTCTAATAGATGAAGGTTTAGTTTTGTTTAAACCAATATTTCACATGTTCCATGGGAGGAAAAACAAGATAAATAAATAAATAATTTAAAGGAGTTAAACATAGAATTCTTATTTATGTAGGTTAAAAAAACATAAAAGGAAAAAAACATATATTTTTTTTCATTTATAATATAAACTAGCATACCCACATAGTTTGTGGTTGGATCACCTCGATAGGGGTCAAATGGTTGAGAGATAGCAATGAATGGAACATTTTTCTTATTCCTCATTTTCTTTCATTTTCTTCTAGTTAAACAGGTTCAATTTTGAGTTATATGTTATAAACAAACGACTAAAATATATAAGTAGAAAACTTAAATAATTATATAGAACTAAAAATGGAATTCATGAAATAGTTTAGATTCATTTCAATTTAGTCAATGAAATTCAAATTCAAAGTTGAAAAGTGTAATTAATTTTCTTATAAAATAAAATAAATAGAGTAAATTTTATTGGAGTTGTTAAAATAAACTTCTTAAAAATATAAGAAACTGTTTTTTTTTTCATTTTGACCAACACTTTTACATTAAGTAAAAAAATCCTAAGAGTTCTTAGTGAGATAGCATTGAGAATAATATAAGAAACTGATGTGTAGTCTTTTCCCATAATATATTGTCTTTCTTAAATAACGGATTCACATCAACAATTCTTAAAATATAAATAAAGATTCTATATTTACATGACATCAAATTAAATTCACAAATTCACACACACACACACACACACACACATATGGGAGCTCACAGGAAGTTGGTTCCACTTTTTAGTGCCACTTTAGAAATCGAAAATGAATATATGATCTGTAAATCTATAATGCATATGTGTTATTGTGGCTAGGTTCAGAAAACCTAAGCCCGGAATCGAGGCTAAGCTTAGTTAGACAATATCACATGTGCGATATATTGCACTTGCATTTTTTAAGAGTTACAAATTGCAAGACCAAAAATAAAAACAGAGGCCTGCAGCCTCAATCTCTTATTTCATAGTCAAGGCCACGATAATGGGAATGTGAAAAACTGCACCGATGATTTGAGATTGACTCAGTTTTGAGGTGAATTCGGAAGGGAAAATTCATAAGTTGGATCCAATGGAAGGTTAGTGGTCACTTCCTTCAAAATTGCTTTCATTTTTTGTTTGTGTTTTTCAATTTTATAGTTTTTGTTATTTTAAAAACGAATTTAATAAAAATTGTTGAATTAAATCAAACAATGAAATCTTAGAACAATTTTGAATTTGTTGTTTTAATATTAACAGAGAACAAAAATGTTGAATAAAATGTGTAAAATGAACCCACTATTAAACAAGAACCAAACACGAACCCAAAAAAAAACCCAAACACAAACCCAAACACAAACCCAAATACGGACACAAACCCAAACACGGAGGGGGAACAAGACCGGAATTCAGAGATTCTGGCTCGTTTGGGTGCATTGAGGTGCCTTAGGTCATTGTTTAGAGGGGGGGACCATTTGAGTCAACCATTAGCCAGAGAATTGTTATGCAGGAGCATTGTGGCATGCTAGCAAAGTGATGAGTTGGTCACATGTTATGGCAAATTTTTGGGTTGTTTTGCCAAGTCATAGTTTGTTAGCACCAATAGGCATGATGGCAGATCATGACTCCTTGCGTGGAGATCAAGCCGCAGTTTGTTTGTTGAGATATGGGAATTTCCATCATGCTCTGTTTTGTTTGTTTTAGGTTACAATTTAGCTTAAATAGGAAATTTAGAGAAGGGAGAAGGGTTCTACTCTTCAGCATTAAAATCCTGAATTTCCAGAGAGACAAACAAGCCTGCGTCTAGTTCCACTTGTAAATATTTTGAGAAGAATGAAGAAGAGATCCGAAATATGTGTTTGTGTGTTTTATTAATTGAAGGATTAGTTGTGTGTTAGAAGTGTTATTAACCTATATGCATTTACTATTTTAATGGTGAATTAGTGAAGACCTGACTTTGACGGTTTTCTGAACATCTGTGTATTTCTGTAAAATCATTGATTCACGCATGAAATTGTTGCTTGAATGGTTGGAATAGTTCATAAATGCATGCATAGAAGTGTTAGGATAATGAAACTTAGAGTTTGTAGGTTGGATTCATCGACTCCATGATCAATCGGTGCAACAAGCATGTTTTCTTCCTTAACCAGTTTATTGCAAAGAATGAACGACGAAGATTGAGTCTGCAGACGAAGATCTAATGGTCCAAGAGAGATCTGCAACGGAAGTTGCGAGGGTGATAATGGATCTACAAAGATCTGTGAGACCCACATCAAAGAGTAGATTGACGATCATGGAGAAGGTTGCAAAGATCCGACAGTTGGGAAAATTACGGAAAGGAAAGTTGTGGGGGAGCAACTTTGGAAAGTTGGTCGTGCATCCCGAATCTTGCAACCCGCTTGCGGAAATCCTATTGCAGAAAATATGTTGCAGGAACAGAGTTACAGAAACTACGTTACAGAAAAGGCCTGTTGTGGAAAATCTGTTGCAGAAACAGAGTTGCGGGAAGGCTTGTTGCAGAAACGGAGTTGTGGGGAGGTGATTTTTAGAGAAGAATTTGGTCATTGGATAAATGTGGAAATCCTGCTAAGTGTAGGATACACCAGATCCTGGAGGTGCTGGTTGGGCTGGTTGTGGTTGATCTCGCATGCACCATTTTTGGTATCAGAGTAGGGCGATAATAGTCTTTATTTATGAATATTATGGAATATAGTCATTGAGATTGGAATTTTGGTTTCTTGAATGAAAAGCAAGATTGAGCTTACTCCTATACTACTAACATATTCAGAAAATATATATATATTACTGATAGTAATATTGTGTCCAGATATGATTTGTTGTGCTAGGAGATGGATGCCAGAGTTGGAAGAGGTAGGGGTAGGATAGGATGACTTGTTAACAATGCAGACATGAGAGAGGAGATAAGAACTCTAAGAGAAAGGATGGAAGTATTAGAGGGTCACAGACATCATGAGAAAACTAGAGACACAAGTGATGAAGAGGTAACTGAAGAGGAGGAGGAGACAACTGCTGAAACTCCCGAGGTAAAAATACTGAAATCAATCTTTGGGGCAAGTTCTAGCTCAAGAGTAGATGTGCCATCCTATAGTGGAAGCTTGAATCTAGAATATCTATTTGACTGGATCAATGCTATGAACATGCACTTTGATTTTGGTGAAATGAAGGAGGACAAGTAAGTCAGATTTGTTGTCACAAGGTTAAGAGGGCATGCATCCTTGTGGTGGGATGGTCTGTAAGAGGAGAGAATCTTGAAGAACAAAGAAAGGATCAATAGCTAGAGCAGAATGGAAGCTAAGTTGAGAGGTAAATTTATTCCTCGAGATTATAAGTTGGTTTTGTTTGGGCATATGCAAAATCTTAAACAGAAATCAATGAAAGTTAGGGAGTTTACTGAGGAATTTTATAAGGTGAATATTAGATCAGGTCATATAGAGGATACACCTGAGAAAGTTTCCAGTTATGTAAACAGTCTAAGGTTTGATATGCAAGATGAACTAAGTTTGTTGTCATTAAGATCTGTTGAAGAAGCATATTGAGTTGCTTTGAAGGATGAGGAGAATTTGATGAGGAAACAAAGTCAGAAAGAAAAGGTAAGAGGCTTTGGAGGAAGGGAACAACAACATAAGGGTGAAGCTAGCAGTTCAAACCAGGAAGTACAACTTGATAGAAATAGCAAGAATAGAGGTGGAAGGAATGATTCAAGAGGAAGACGCATAGGAAGAGGTGGACCAGTGAGGTGTTACACATGTGGACAACTAGGTCACATGTCATGAGACTATCCAGTAAATGTTGCTAGATAGAGAGGAGCACAAGTAGTGCAAGTTGAACTTGAAGATCCAAAGGAATTAGAGGTGGCTGAGAATTAACCTGAACAAGGTGAATCCTTGTTGATGAGGAAAGTAATTGATGAGTCAGTCCAAAGGAGGAGCCTGTTTAAGACAATTTTTAAGGTTGAAGGTAAGTGTTGTAAATTAATTGTTGATAGTGGTAGTATAGATAATTTGGTGTCTATAAAGATGGTGGAAAAACTAAATTTGAGGAAGATAGTACACCCAGAACCTTATAGGGTTGCATGGTTGCAGAAAGGTCATCAAGTTCTTGTGAGCGAACAATGCCAGGTAAAGTTTTAGATTGGAAGCTATCAGGATGAGGTAAGATGTGACATTATTGAGATGGATGTTTTTCATGTTTTATTAGGTAGACCTTGGAAGTTTGATAGGGAAGCAGTGCATGAGGGAAAGAGGAATGTCTATTCCTTTGAAATGAATGGGTAGAAGCATAGTCTTCATCCATTCAAGGGTAAGCAAGAAGAGGTTAATAATCAATTGTTGATAATGACGGATAAGAAAATGGTGACTGATTAGAAAGCTGAAGCAAATGATAATGAGGTTGAATTGACTAACATGGTGTCTAGTGGTTGGCTGAAGGATTAAACATACCAGCAAGAAATGTACAATGCAAGCATGGCATTGATGGAGGAAGCACAATATGAATTTATTAACAATAATAGGAAGTGTGCGGTTACTAAAATTACCAAGGATAGTGATGTGGCAGTAACAAGCAGAAGGGAAGAAGGCCAAAGAATTCAAGTAGAGAATTCTTGGATATCATGCATCATTATGCTAATAAGTTTTATGTTTGATATTGTAATAGGGAGGATGAATTATATATATGCAGATGAAGGTGAACTTGTTGACAATTTGTTTACAGGTCAGAGGAAAGAGGATTATGATTATTTAATGAAGTTTGAACATATGTTGGAATCAAACGACCTGTTACCAACATAGTGCTGGAAAACATGGCTGAAGGAACTATTCAAAATGAGAACACTGCCCAGGTTTGTATCTTGGGTCTCTACTGCAAGCTTATAGAAAAGTAGCAAAAAGGGAGCTCATGGACAAGAGCCATGAAGAGTTTCAAGCTTGGGAGTTTGATGCAGGAGCATTGTGGCATGCCAGCAATGTGATGAGGGTGTCACATGCTGTGGCAGATTTTTGGGTTGTTTTGCTGAGTCATAGTTTGTTAGCGTCGATAGGCATGATGGTAGATCATGACTCCCTACATGGAGATCAAGCCTCAATTTGTTTGTTGAGATAGGGGAGTTTCCATCATGCTCTATTTATTTGTTTTAGGTTATAGTTTAGCTTAAATAGGAATCTTAGAGAAGGGAGAAGGGTTGTACTCTTCAACATTAAAATCCTAAATTTGCAGAGAGACGAACAGACCTTCATTTGGTTCCGCTTGTAAATATTTTGAGAATACTGGAGAAGAGATCTGAACTGTGTGTTTGCATGTTTTCTTAATAGAAGGATTAGTTGTGTGTTAGAAGTTTTATTAGTATAGATGCATTTACTGTTTGAATGATGAATCGGTGAAGAGCCGACTTCGGTGGTTTTCTGAACATCTATGTATTTTTGTAAAATCGTTGATTCACGCATGAAATTGTTGCTTGAATGGCTGGAATAGTTTGTAAATGCATGAATAGTAGTGTTAGGATAATGAAATTTAGAGTTTGAAGGTTGGATTGATCGACTCCATGATAAATCAGTGCAATGTGCAGGTTTTGCACCTTAACCAATTTATTACAGAGAATGAACGACGGAGATTGAGTCTGTAGATGAAGATTTGATGGTTTAGAATATATCCATAATGGAAGTTGTGAGGGAGATAATAGATCTACAAAGATATATGAGACCTGCATCAAAGAGTAGATAGATGGTCATGGAGAAGGCCGTAAAGATATGATGGTTGGGAAAATTGTGGAAGGAAAGTTTTGGGGGAGCAAATTTGGAAAGTTGGTCACGCATCCTGCATCCCACATCCCGCAACCCTCTTATGGAAATCTTGTTGCGAAAAATTTGTTGCGGGAACAAATTTGCGAAAACCATGTTGCAGAAATAGATTTGCAGAAAGGCGGTTGCAAAAATAGTGTTGTGGGAAGGCCTTGTTGCTGCGGCAACTGTTCTCCCCAAATTTATTTTTATTTAAATTTTGGGCCCCTCCTCATCATTTTTGCTTGGTTTGATCGTTAAATTCTTGAGCCTCGTGGGCTTGTCTTCTTTTCGTTTCACTTTGAAGATGGATGTCAGCCGGTATGTATGCCTTGTTCAGTTTCGGTTTGAGTCATGGATGTCTGGTTTATTGGTCGAAAAAAAAAAAATCTTTGTTCTTCAGAGTTGCCTTTGTGGAGAAAGAATGAACCTAGCTGTGCCTAATCCTTGAAACTGTTGAACACTTGAATTTTTCTTGCGATCGGGCCTCTTTTTAATTTCAGATCAGAAGCTGTGAGTTTTCTGTTCCGTCGCCATTGCGGCTCTCAGATCCTTTTAGCATCCGACTCTCTAGATCTCCCCGACGTCCGATTCGTATTAACCTTAAGCCGTTGGCCCGTAGCCCTGACTCGTCCATCGTTTCGGCTGGGAGTTTCTTTTAACTTCCGATTCTAATGTCTGCCGATGTCTGACTTAGCCCCCGCCTTCCCTCGTCACTTTCCTTCAGCCTTTGTCTCGTCTGCTGTTTCGGCTGGGAGATCCTTTCAGCTTCCGACGTACCATCCTTCCGACGTCCGATTAATGATGTTTCCCACCTGTGGAGTGGTATACCCATCCGATGTAAGTATTGTTGAGCCTCTAGTAAGTTTCCCGCCATGGTCGAGGTAGTGGTATCGGGGCCTGGTGATTTCCTTGTGGGCTGGTTGTTTCATGAGTAGATCTGACTATTTTGTTTATAACGTAATCCTAGTGGATGATGCTTGTCGATCGATTACAGGTGACCGCGGAGGAGCGATCAAAATGCCACGGCGTGGAGGAAGACAGACCATTTAACAGCAAACACGGAGTTCTAAAAGGCCCGACAGTTACCGAACCAATCATGAATGTGCGTTGAAAGATGAGGGACCGGAAACGTTTGGGAAACGGAAAAGCCACACGTCTGGGGGGAGCCCGAAGGGTCGGCTATAGCAGTTTAAATATTTGAAAGTAGGAAGGAAAGTGGGATTTTTCCCTGGAGAATTTTGTAATGTTATTTATAAGAGGAACTATTTCGTTTTGCAAAGAAAAACTGCAAGTTTTCCTGCTGGAGAGAGTGAAATGTGGAATGTATCAATGCAACTCAAGGAATAACGCTGAAGAGGAAGTATTTCATTTTCAGCCATGTTTCATTTACTGTGAGAATGTTTAATTTACTGAACCTATATTTTGTTAAATGTTCTTCAGTATCTTCAGGATTTCTTCCACTGTGAGTAAGAAATGTTGCTTATAAAATGATCGGCTATCTGGTTATTTAAATACCCGTAATTGTTCATGTATCTTGAATGAAGTATCAGCTATCTGTAATTCTTCATTATGCACGTACAAATGCATTACTCACCATTAAATGCTAATTCTGATCCCTAGGGATAGGTTAGATAGTCAACATGCTTTTTGTTGTATGCGATTGGGATGCCTATGAGCCATAAGATGAGAGGTAAGAACCTGCGCATCACATTGTGACTGCTCCTATCATCTTTATCACCCTGCATTTAGTTAGGCACTTGCATTTCATATCTTAAGTCAAAACACAAAAACTCGATGGACCGGGCCACAACCGGTAAAGCCTTTGTTTTGTTACTTGACCTACGATAGCCGGACCGCAAACTGGACGGATTCCCTATACCAAACAGTCAACGGGCTAGTTGGGAACGTTGATTGGGGAGAATCCATTACTGTTGCCGCCTGCGATTTTCCAGGCCTCAACAGTTTTGGCGCTAGAAGGAGGGCCACCAGTGTATGGCTGGCTGAGGAAACCCGTTTTCGCAAGATTATTCCACTGGTTACAGTTCTGAAAGTAGTGGACCACGTAATCCAATTCCTGAAGAGGTAAATAGAGAACATCTATATCCTATTCGCAACGAGATCGTTAGTGACCTGAGAAGACACACCAGGGCATACGTAAAGAAGATTGGAGGATTGCCAATTATTCTTGAATTGCCCAGGAGAGAGTATAAAAAGAAAGACCATCCTGTGACAGAAAATTCAGTGCTGGTTGGAGACTGGGAAGAACTTGTGGAAACCGCATTGCAAGAAGTTGAGCTACCTTTGAATCAAGAAGGCCCAGAAACCCCTTACACCTATCCTGTTCACACCCCTGTTGGTTCACCTTCTCACTCTCCACCTCAACTCATGGCCGGTGTTAACGCTAACCAACCTCCTCCCAATCCAGCAAATCCACCACCTGCATGGAAAACCAGATCACCCCTAAACCTGACTCCTCCTTTGCATGACCTACCTCGGGCCTTTGAAAAGCTATTTCCTAAGTTCGATCCAAATCAGAAGATATTAGTGGATGATCATTTGTAGAGTATTTACTTGGGAATAGAAGGATTGAGAGCTGGGTAACATGAAGATGTAGTGTGCATACTTTTCCCGCATACCCTCAAAGGAGCTGCTGCGTCATGGTATTTTGGGTTTCCTGCTAATTCTATCCCAGATTGGGATACTTTTGAGAGAATATTCAGAAGTAAGTATGCAATTCAAAAGACTCACGCAGCCCTTATGAAAGGACTATGTGCATTGAAGAAAGAAAAGAAGGAAAAAGTGCATAGTTTCACACAAAGGTTTGCAGCATATCTTAAGAACTTTTCTGAAACAGATAAGCCTTCAGACAAAGTACTGATTGAATACTATACTTCAGCTTTGGGTCCTGATTTGGCCATGTTTGCGAAAGGTAGGGCCAAGTCTACTCTGATAGAAACCTATGAAGAAGCAGAAGTTGTGGAGGCTGAAAGGGAGAGCATCGAAGATTACCCCGAACAATCAGGAGAGAGAAGGAAAACTTTATTGTTCAATAAGCCTAAAGAGGAGAAAGCACCAGATTATGAAAGTATGGCCAAAATGATGCAAAAGCTGTCTAATAAGATCATAGACTTGGAAAAAGAGAAGGAAACACAGAAGTTCTACAGGCCTTATTATAAGAAAAGGGAGGAAAACAGTCAGTCCCAACCTCCTCCTCACAATACTGCGTCCATGAACCTGACAGAGATAGGGATGGAAAATTTCTGCACCTTTCACTAGCAGCCTCACTCTGAAAAGAATAGTCCGCAATGGATAAATTCAATGACACTAGTCATGAATCAGATGTTGGATTCAAGATTAACAGAGGAAGGAGATGAAGAAGGAAAAGAGAACTCTGCTGCAACTTCTGTTAAAGAGCAGGAAGAGGAGAGCATGGCCTTGTGGGGTTCTGTTTCTTTATTTGATACCGAAGAGGAAAGGAATCAAGGATACAAGGAAGTTGTGGACACCAATGTGACAACAAGAAGTCAGGGGATAGTTAAAGATGACAATCTGATACTCCCAAATATTAGGAGACTGCAGAGAAATGTTAAAAAAAAATTCCAAAAAAAACCCATGGCTGATATAATTCCTGAGTTTACTATTACCAGCCAGGATCCTAAGCAGGACAGAACGCCACCCAAACCAAATGCAGAAAAGGAGTATGCTGATAAATCTAACTCCATTGAGCAAAAGATGAATTATGACATTGTGGAAGATTTGAAGAAGATAAAAGCAAATGTCCCACTTTTTGAAATGTGCAAAGTGCCTCAACAGAAAGAAATATTATTGAGAGCACTTGAGGAATCAGATGAGAAGCTGCCTCTTGACAATCAACCTCAAGGCAAAGAAGAAATTGGGGAAACCAGCGTTGGAGGTGAGTCTAAATGTAAACGTCCACCTTTCCTCCTGACATTTGAAATTTTCAATCATAACGTGCACAATTGTCTGGTAGACTCAGGGGCATCGATTAATGTCATGCCCATATCGGTATGTAAGAAAATAAATGGGCAGCCTAAGCCAACCACGTGGAAGGTGGTTCAATTGGATAGGACAGACGTTAAGGTAATTGGTCAGATGGAAGACGTCCTAATCCGTCTGGCATCCAATGACAAAGTATGCCAAGTCATTAATATCGTGGTGGCTGATATACCAGACACTTACGGTCTGGTCCTAAGCAGAGATTGGTCAGCTAAATTAAATGGGTATTTCACCTCAGACTGGTCTCATCTGTGGTTTCCATACAAGGGAAGTCCAAACCAGATTAAAATTTTAAGAGAGCCTCACATGAAGTACAATGTCACTCAACTGAATGAGAAGAATATACCAGTCGATTCTGTATTGGGCAACTATTTTCTCGAATTGGAACTAGGGAATTATCAAGCAGAAGAAGCCAGAGACACATCTGACACCTAGCCTGATCTCCTTCGATTTTCTCAGGCTGATGAGATTGATTGTAACATAGTAAATTTAGCAGTAGGAATAGATTCACATTCAGTAGATAATATTTTTTGGACTTTGTTTTTTGATGGATCTAAAACTTTAGAAGGGTCAGGGGCTGGTTGTGTCCTGATCGACCCACAAAAAATAAACATTTTCTTTCCTGTAGATTAGAGTTTGAGTGTACTAATAATACAGCTGAGTACGAAGCACTGGTTCAGGGCCTCAAGAAAGCAATTGAATTGAAGGTAAATAATTTGAAAGTTTTTGGGGATTCTGAAATTATTGTGAAACAAATCCGGAATCAAATCCACTGTATTTCTCCTCACTTGAAATCTTACCAGAATGAGGTATGGGATCTGCTGAAACACTTTAATGCATTTAATATTATTTCAATTCCCAAAATAAAAAACGCAGCTGCTGATCTGTTGGCCACATTAGTCGCTAGACTCGTGCCTACTAATAATCGTTGTTCTATCGAACTTCTTTTCAGGTCTTCTGTGCCGGATATGATCACCAACTTGCGGGTATTTGATGATGATCAGTAGATAATAGAATTCTTGATGAATGAAGAGGTGTTTAAAGGAGCAATCATAGATGATGAAGAGCATCAGGCTGAGATGAAATACGATAATTTCATCCCGAAAGGGGTCAGAACATTAGAAAAGATGTTTGACTTGAATGAAAAGTTCAGGAGACCTGCTAATGTGAAGATGCACAGCTCAACTCTACAGTTCGAGCCGATAAATTTGGGAACTGAGAACAATCCTAAGTTCATGAATCTCGGCAAATGTTGTTCACCAGCAGAAAGAGACACATTCGTCGGCCTATTTAAACAATATAAAGACGTTTTTGCATGGACGTATGAAGATTTGAAAACCTATGACACCAACATCATCAAGCATATCGTCCCTATTAAAGAAGGCGTCAAGCCATATCAGCAGCCGTTGAGGAAGATGCACCCAAAGTTGGAACCACTAATTCAGAGTGAAGTGAAGAAATTGTTAGATGCTAGAATTATTTTTAAAGTTAGGCATGCTGAGTGGGTGTCAAATTTAGTGCCAGTTAGGAAAAATTCGGGAGAAATTAGACTGTGCGTGGACTTCAGAAACTTAAACCGTGCCTCAGATAAAGACAACTATCCGGTGCCTCCCATGGAGCAATTGCTACAGATGGTTTCTGGTTCTGAATTTTTTTCATTGTTAGACGGGTTCTCTGGCTACAACCAGGTTTTAGTAGCTGAGGAAGATAGATTGAAGACAATGTTCAGAACTAAATGGGGAACTTTTGCCTATAGAAGGATGCCCTTTGGACTGATTAACACTAGAGCCACATTCCAGAGAGCTATGGACATAGCTTTCCACGGACTGATTGGACGAAGTGTCGTGGTATACCTGGATGATATCACAATATTCTCGAAGAAAAGAGAGGAGCACGCGTTCCACCTAAAGAAATTTTTCGAATGTTGTCGGAAATATGGTATTTCCCTCAATCCTAAGAAGTGCGTATTCGCAGTCACAGAAGGTAGGTTACTGGGACATATAGTTTCAAAGAGAGGTATATCTATAGACCCAGAAAGAATTAAAGCCATTGAACAAATCCCTATGCCCCATAATAAAAAGGGAATGCAATCCTTCATGGGAACAATAAATTTCGTACGTAGGTTTGTACCTGATTTTTCCCAGACTGTTAAGCCACTGCAACATATGGTAAAGCAAACTGCACAATTTAAGTGGACTGAAACTGAGAAGAATTCTTTCAGTAAGATCAAGACTGTTGTTGCACATGCGCCCTCTCTGAAAAGTCCAGACTTTGACAAAGACTTTATTATGTATACATATGCATCCGATGATTCATTGGCAGCTGTGCTTATGCAAAAGGAGGATGGGGGTGATGAATTCCCAATATCTTTTATGAGCACTGGGCTACAAGGGGCTGAATTAAACTACCCATCCATTTATAAACAAGCGTACGCAGTGTTTAAAGCAGTGAAACAATTCAGGCCTTAGATATTAAAAAATCGAACCAAGGTAATAGTCCCTTACCCAGCTATGAGATCCCTTCCCATTCAGAAAGAGTTAGGAGAAAGAAGGGGCAACTGGGTAACAACCCTTCAAGAATACGACCTTGAATTCAAGCCAGCCACTATAGTGAAAGGTCAAGGGTTATGCAGATTGATGACTGAAAATAGAAACAACGAAGAACAGGCATGGAAAGATGAAGCAGAATTGCATGTAATGGATGTATGTCCTCTATTTACAGCTCCTGAGTCTTGGTATAGAGACCTTGTGCATTACTTGCAGTCAGGGCTGTTTCCAGAACATTGGAGTTCCAAACAAAGAAGAGCTCTACGTCTCAAATCGGCCTCCTATCAACTTGTTGAAAAAGTGTTATTCAGAAAGAATTATGATGGGGTTCTCTTCAGATGTTTGGAAAAGGAAGACGCAAAGTAAGTAATGGCAGAACTACATGATGGTCCGGCTGGGGGACATTATTCAGGAGACACTACAGCCCACAAAATCCTTAGAGCCGGTTACTATTGGCCTACACTCTTTAAGGATGCACATGCACATGTCAGGACATGTGATATTTGTCAAAGGTGTGGTGGGAGACAGCCTAAAGCAGTAGCGCCCTTAAATCCTGTGATGATCATGGAACCATTTGAGCAATGGGGGTTAGACATTATTGGAGAAATAAAACCAAATTCTTACCTATTGCACAAGTACATTCTCACTGCGACTGATTATTTCACTCGCTGTGTCGAGGCTATCCCACTGCGCAAGATAAACGAAGACAAAGTCATTAGCTTCCTACAAGATCATATCATGACCAGGTTTGGAGTTCCAATGTCGTTAGTTTTTGACAATGCTAAATATTTTTCATCAATTAAATTGACTGCATTTGCTCATGATAAAGGGATAAAATTACATTATTCTGCTAACTACTATCCGCAAGGGAATGGCCTGGCTGAATCCTCTAATAAAAACCTTATTAGAATTCTGAAGAAGACTGTCATAGAAAACCAGAGAAGTTGGCACTCAGCTTTACCCAATGCCCTGTGGGCTGACAGAGTCACCCCCAAGTCTGCAATAGGAGTGTCACCCTATACCCTTGTGTACGGTAAGGAGGCCATCCTGCCTCCCAATATCATGCTACCATCTTCCATGCTAGCCCAAGAGTCTAGGGGGTCGGATGATGAGGTTCTCCAAATAAGGATATATAATCTCCTGAAAGCAGAGGAGGCTAGATCCAAGGCTAGAGAACGTTTTAAACAACAGCAGGAGATAGTAAAAAGGTGGTTTGACAAACATAAAGCTGGGAAAAGGGACTTGGCAGTGGGAGACCTTGTTCTCAAGTGGGATCATCCCCATGATGAAAAGGGAAAGCATACTAAGTTCCAACAATTGTGGGTAGGCCCATTTCAGATCAAAGCAAAACTTGGCCTTGCTACTTATAAGCTGCAAGATTTACAGGGATGGGAGGAGAACCTGCCAGTCAATGGTTTGGTTCTCAAGCCTTATTTTTCTTCAAGTTGTCTTTGAGTTTCCTGCCTTGTATATAAATAATATGCTTGGTTGTTTTTTGAGTCATGTTTCCATTTTGTTTGAATTTAAGTCTATTGGTTGCAATAAAGGGAGTTAACTCGTGGTTATTTGAGAAACACCAAAATTTCTAGGAATGATAGACATGTTTGAGTAGTCAGACTGTGTGTTGCTGTTTGAATTTCTTTCAGTCTAGCAGTTTTCTCTAAATCTCTGTGTGCATTGAAGTCCTGCTTAATCCCTGCAAGATAAACCAGATCCAAGGAGTCTAGAATACTATGTTGAGGCTCCATCCACTTCACACCTAAAATGTCTAAGGGGTGATAACGGAGGACCCACGGAAAAGAGCACGGTGAACAGTATGTTAAATACAAATGATCCCATGCCAGGAAATAAACGCCAAAATACTGATAAGAGCCAGAATTCCTATTGAAAGCATCATGCACCAAAGCAAAAGTTGAATCATAATTAATAAATTGCCAAAAGATCCTCTCCGTCCGTGAGCTGAAACATTAAGCACACCGCTCACACAAAAGGGCACTATGGGATAGAGGATCCTGAATTAAAATTCAGTAAGAAAGGCACACAGGAGGATTTGCAAGAAAGGAACAAGAGTCTAAAATCACAAAAGCTGCTAAACCGGCATGGAGATGAGGAACAAATGAACATTTCTGTTCACCACCCGCTACGATCCTGTGGTGTCCATGCTGTTAGCTACCTGAAGACAGAGGTAATAATGAAACTCATTTTCTGGCATCAATAGAGTTATCGGTACTTGAAGATCTTGGTTTTCGATTCCCCAAAATGGACTACCATCAATGATTAAGGTACACACTTCTGTTAGTTGATAAATCCATATGGCTGGAAGAATTCATTAGACGCGTTCTTGTTAAATGGTCTGTTGCTCAAAGTATAACCACCTAGAGATCTAGGTTCACTAGGAAATCGCCAGTTGTTGCTGCCACAACTGTTCTCCCCAAATTTATTTTTATTTAAATTCTGGGCCCCTCCTCATCATTTTTGCTTGGTTTGATCATTAAATTCTTGAGCCTCGCGGGCTTGTCTTCTTTTCGTTTCACTTTGAAGATGGATGTCAGCCGGTATTTATGCCTTGGTCAGTTTCAGTTTGAGTCGTGGATGTCTGGTTTACTGGTCGAAAAAAAAAATATTTGTTTTTCAGAGTTGCCTTTGCGGAGAAAGAACGAACCTAGCTGTGCCTGATCCTTGAAATTATTGAACACTTGAATTTTTCTTGCGATCAGGCCTCTTTTTAATTTCAGATCGGAAGCTGTGAGTTTTCTATTCCACCGTCGTTGCGGCTCTCAGATCGTTTTAGCGTCCGACTCTCTAGATCTCCCCGACGTCCGATTCGTGTTAACCTTAAGCCGCTGGCCCGTAGCCCTGACTCGTCCGCCGTTTCGGCTGGGAGTTTCTTTTAACTTCCGATTCTAATGTCTGTCGACGTCCAACTTAGCCCCCGCCTTCCCTCGTCGCTTACCTTCAGCCTTTGTCTCGTCCGCCGTTTCGGCTGGGAGATCCTTTCAGCTTTCGATGTCCGATTAATGATGTTTCCCGCCTATGGAGTGGTCTACCCGTCTGATGTAAGTATTGTTGAGCCTCCAGTAAGTTTCCCGCCATGGTCGAGGTAGTGGTATCGATGCCTGGTGATTTCCTTGTGGGCTAGTTGTTTCATGAGTAGATCTGACTATTTTGTTTATAACCTAATCCCAGTGGATGATGCTTGCCGATCGATTGCAGGTGAGCGCAGAGGAGCGATCAAAATGCCATGGCGTGGAGGAAGACGGACCGTTTAACAGCAAACGTGGAGATCTGAAAGGCCCGGCAGTTACCCAACCAATCATGAATTTGCGTTGAAAGATGGGGGACCGGAAACGTTTGGGCAACGGAAAAGCCACACGTCTGGGGGGAGCCCGAAGGATCGGCTATAGCAGTTTAAATATTTGAAAGTAGGAAGGAGAGTGGGCTTTTTCCTTGGAGAATTTTGTAATGTTATTTGTAAGAGGAACTATTTCATTTTGCAAAGAAAAACTGCAAGTTTTCCTGCTGGAGAGAGTGAAATGTGGAATGTATCAATGCAACTCAAGGAATAACGCTGAAGAGGAACTATTTCGTTTTCATCCATGTTTCATTTACTGTGAGAATGTTTAATTTACTGAACCTATGTTTTGTTAAATGTTCTTCAGTATCTTCAGGATTTCTTCCACTGTGAGTAAGAAATGTTTCTTATAAAATGATCGGTTATCTGGTTATTTGAATACCCGTAATTGTTCATGTATCTTGAATGAAGTATCAACTATTTGTAATTCTTCATTATGCACGTACAAATGCATTACTCACCATTAAATGCTAATTCTGCTCCCTAGGGATAGTTTAGATAGTCAGCTTGCTTTTTTTTGTATGCGATTGGGATGCATATGAGCCATAAGACGAGAGGTAAGAACCTGCGCATCACATTGTGACTGCTCCTGGCATCTTTATCACCCTGCATTTAGTTAGGAACTTGCATTTCATATCTTAAGTCAAAACACAAAAACTCGGTGGAACGGGCCGCAACCAGTAAAGCCTTTGTTTTGTTACTTGACCTACGGTAGCCGGACCGCAAACCGGACGGATTCCCTATACCAAACAGTCAACGGGCTAGTTGGGAACGTTGATTGGGGAGAATCCCTTACTGTTGCCACCTGCGATTTTCTAGGCCTCAACAGGCCTGTTACAGAAAACCCTGTTGTGAAAATAGAGTTGCAGGGAGGTGATTTTTAGAGTGGAATATAGTCGCTGGCTAAAGTTGGAAATCCTGCTAAGTGTAGGAGCCACCAAATCCTGGAGGTTCTAGTTGCGTTGGTTGTGGTTGATCTCACTTGGACCACATTGGATACCATAAAAAACAAAATTTCCAATGCCTAGGGATCACTGTACAATATTATCTTGTACAGAGAATCCATGAGGCAATAATATTCCAATGGTTTGAGCTATAAAGACGTAACAAAACTAAATATAACCAAACACCAATTTTTTTCATTATTTCGGCACCCTAGCACCAGATTGGTTCCACCCACCAGTCGAGCACACATTTCCATATACTGGTGTGTGGAACCAAATGTTAAATCCAATTGGATGGATCCCTGGTACATGGTCTTCGATGAAGACCCTCATGGGAATGGAGACATCCCATTCTATTTCTTGAGGAAGTTGTATGCAGAATTTATCTTGGAGAAACATGTGAAATATTTTGATATTTTAGAGTTCCAGGGTGTGGATCATGGGATGCCCCAAGATAGGGAAGGGGCTAGGATTGATCCTAGCCATGTTCCACACCCTCCACGCACACCAAAACCCCCTTGGGTATATCCTCCTATGGGTTCCATGATTGATGATACACATGAGGCCTTATTTGAATTGGAAGATACATTGCTTCTACATGGGACTTTTTTCCAAGGAAATGTAGGCCAAGGGTTTGGCACTTCTAATGCTGGCCCATCGCACACTCAGGATCCACTTACTAGGTATCCATACCATACTAGAGCTACAGATCGCGCTGGAGACACAAAGGGTTTAGAGCATCGTTTTGTTCCATAGCCTTGCACAACATGTCGAGGCATATGATATGGTCCTGCTTCAGAGTCCCATGATGATGGATTACTTCAGTATGTAAGTAAAACGCATTCTTTACATATTATTTTGTTTTATATCACAATTTTCATTTTTTTTCGTAATTTATTTCTATTTAATTATCCAACAATTTATGTGAAAAAATATACAGCTAGTGTCCCATCACACCCCAGATTCGCATAGTCTGACGATTGATGTTGAAAACATTGATGCAATGGTCAATGTTGCATATGGTTTTGGTGCTTCACCATTAGCTGTAAGAACTTTAATTTTTAATTTTTCATCGTTATTTACATATTTATAATAGAGATTGTGACATTCAATACATCCTAATATGGATACAATATTTTTTATGCAGGGTGGGAAGGATGAGTTTGTGGAATCCTAGCCAAGTCCCCCCCATGTAGAGGAAGATTCCCAGACATAGGTATTATTTTAATTATGCTTTTAATAATTCAACATGTATTCTTTTAATTATTAGAAATTTTCTAATTGTATCTTTATGTTTTGTTACGTAACATAATATATATGCCAGTCAAACGACCTTTTTGAGTGGTGACCCGCCTGTCCCCCCTAGGTACATATATGTTTCACTTTCTTTGAAAAAATCATTTTTCTTCCATGTTGTATATGTCTCGTTTTATTTGTATGACATGAAATTCACATATGTTACTTAATGCAAGAATCTATTGAGGCAGCAGTGCTTTAAGAGCACCAAATCGATGTTGTTGGTGACCCACCTTCCCCCCCCCTAGGTACGTGTATGTCTCGCTTTCTTTGAAAAACTCATTGTATTTCCATGTAGTATATGTATCATTTTAATTGTATTTGCTGACATTGACATATGTTACTTTATGTAGGCATCTAGTGATCCAGTGCTGCTTAAAGAGAACCAAATCCAAGTTGTTGGTGACCCACCTCTCCCTCCCACCCCGAGGTACATGTATGTTTTTCTTTCTTTGAAAACATCATTTTCCTTCCATGAAGTGTATGCCTTGTTTTCTTTTTATTATCTGACATTGACATATGCTACTTTATGCAGGATTCTAGTGAGGTAGTAGTGCTTGAAGAGCACCAAATTGATATTGTTGGTGACCCTCCTCTGACCCCCCACCAGGTACGTTTATTTCTTGCTTTCTTTTAATTGTGCTTTTAATGATTCAACATGTACTTTTTTAATTATTTGAAATTGTCTAATTGTATCTTTATGTTTTTGTACGTAGGAACATTATTTTGATTATGTTTTTAACCGAGCGGCCTTCTTCACTAATGCATATGCCAATCCTTTAATCCCATTGTCAGTTGTTCCACCCACTGGTTACACACCTCTTCACGACCCCCAGGTATATTTATATACTGCTTATCTTGCTTATATTGATTTTTGTACATGCAAGTATCATTTTCTGTGTTTCCCCCATTGATATGTTGACATTGACATATATATTATTGTATACAACTTGATAGTGAGCGAGTGGTGCTTGAAGAGCACCCAATTGGGGTTGTCGCTCACCCACCTCTCTCCCCCCCCCCCCAAGGTACATGTATGTCTCTCTTTATTTGAAAAAGTCATTGTGCATCCATGTAGTATAGTTTTATTTGTATATGCAAGTATGTTTTTCGTGCACCCTTTGATTTGTTGGCATTGACATATATATTATTTTATGCAACTTCATAGTGAGAAAGCAGTTCTTGAAGAGCACCCAATTGGGGTCACTTCTAGTGAGGAACCATCACTTACACCACAACCCACCATAAATTACTCACGAACAGTAAGTAAAAATGTTATATTGGTTTGGAATTTGAAGAAATGTACATATAATTTTTATAGGTTGGTAAACTATCTTACAAATTTAGGTTTGTCTACAGTCTCCACAAATGAGATCTGTCCCTCTTGTTTAGCATTGGGGATCACCACTAAGCATCCGAAAAAGAAATATAGACTTCTCACAAGACATTGACAGTGGCAGTGAATGGGGAGATAAATATAATTAATGTATAGGGGGGATACATACATGTAATGTTATGTTTGTATACACACAGATGTACAGTTTGATCCACTATTTTTTATTATGGCCATGGCATGCCAATTTTTAAAACATTATATGTACATATAATATAAAGCAAGGTTCAAATTTATATATATGGTTGAGTTGATTTTGGAACATGATATTTATTATATGCCTTTCAGATATGTTTATCTATGTCTTTCATTAAGTATGTTTTTAATTAAAATGATAATGTGTGGTTCACCTATGTGATATTATGATATTATAGTCCTTATCATGACATATCCTACTAACTATTTGAATATATCCAATACTTCAAGGAAGAATTTATGACTCATCCAACTAAGATCAAGTAACCATTAAGTAATCCATGGAGCTAATCACTATACCAACACCATGGGAGCTTATCACTAGACACTACATCATAATTTGTTTAGGACATCCTACAAAGATAATAAAAAATTCATACAATACCAAGACAAATGAATTGTATCTATGAAAATCAGAAAGATATATAGCTTCATAAATCCATCCTTAATGAAATACCAAGATCATGGTTCAATTAACAACCCATATAGGGCTATCATAAAAACTTTAACATCATAACCATACCATACACTACCTAAATTCCATACACTAACATCATGACATCCTAAAACTAACATCATAACATCATAGCCATACCACTAACATCTAAACAACATACATGTGTTTCTACTTCTAAGTCATGTGTGCATGTGAACTTCCACTTGTGATCCATGTTCAACCCTATTCATTTTGTTTCATGTATGTGCATAGACTAGGTATATGGCCTTTTTGTTTCTACTTAAATGAACTAATTATCTAACCCTAAAGAGTTCATAAAACCCTAGTTATATAATAACCATACCATACACTACCTAAATTCCATACACTAACATAAAAAAACTAACATCATAACATCATAGCCATACGATACCATAACATACCATACCATACTAACACCATACTAGCATACCATACCATACCATACCATGCCATACTAACATCATACCATACCATACTAACATATCATATCATACCATACTAACATCATACCATACATACTAGAACACACCATACCACTAACATCATACCATACCATACCATACTAACATCATACTAAGGTGCATTGATTGGACATAAAGGGTAAATAATAAGTCCATCGATTATCATACATTGGTGCTTGAAACTTGCTACAAAAGACATACAAATCTGAACTCTATTCTCATGATTTCAATTGACAATGGGATTAAATTGTTCACATAAGTATCTTAATTTTTCCCTATTCATTTTGTTTCATGTATGTCCATAGCCTAAGTATATGGTCATAAAACCCTAGTTCCATCTCATAACTTCGCAACCTTAGTTATAGCATGCAATTTGTAGTTCATGAAACCCTAGTTGGTTTTCAATTTGTACATGTACATGTGTTTCTAGTTCCATCTCATAACTTGTAAAGAGGTCATAAAACCCTAGTTCCATCTCATAACTTGTAAGTAGGTCATAAAACCAATTTGATGATATAAACCTAAAGAGGTCATATAAACCTTAGTTGGTTTTGTTTTTTATTCATGTACATGTGTTTCTACTTCTAAGTCATGCATGCATGTGAACTTCCACTTGTGATCCATGTTCAATCCTATTCATTTTTTTTCATGTATGTGCATAGCCTAGGTATAGGGCCTTTTTGTTTCTACTTAAAATGATACTAACCAATATAATTTTATCTTCAAACCTAAGGACGTCATAAAAACCTAGTTCCATCTCATAACTTCTCAACCCTAGTTATAGCATGCAATTTGTAGTTCACGAAACCCTAGTTGGTTTTCAATTTGTACATGTACATGTGTTTCTAGTTCCATCTCATAACTTGTAAAGAGGTCATAAAACCCTAGTTCCATCTCATAACTTGTAAAGAGGTCATAAAACCCTAGTTCCATCTCATAACTTGTAAATAGGTCATAAAACCAATCTAATTATATAAAGCTAAATAGTTCACATAAATCTTAGTCGGTTTTGCTTGTTATTCATGTACATGTGTTTCTACTTCTAAGTCATGCATGCATGTGAACTTCCACTTGTGACCCATGTTCAACGCTATTCATTTTGTTTCATGTAAGTGCATAGCCTAGGTATATGGCCTTTTGGTTTCTACTTAAATGATACTAACAAATCTAATTTGATCTTCAAACCTAAAGATGTCATAAAACCCTAGTCCCATCTCATAGCTTCTCAACCCTAGTTATAGCATGCAATTTGTAGTTCATGAAACCCTAGTTGGTTTTTAATTTGTACATGTACATGTGTTTCTAGTTCCATATCATAACTTGTAAATATGTCAGAAAACCCTAGTTCCATCTCATAACTTGTAAATAGGTCATAAAACCAATCTAATGGTATAAACCTAAAGAGGTCATAGAAACCTTAGTTGGTTTTGCTTGTTATTCATGTACATGTGTTTCTACTTCTAAGTCATGCATGCATGTGAAATTCCACTTGTAATCCATGTTCAAACATATTCATTTGATTTCATGTATGTTCATAAACTAGATATATGGCCTTTTTGTTTCTACTTAAATGATACTAACCAATCTAATTTGATCTTGAAACCTAAAGAGGTCGTAAAACCCTAGTTCCATCTCATAATTTCTCAACCCCAGTTATAGCACGCAATTTGTAGTTCATGAAACCCTAATTGGTTTTTAATTTGTACATGTACATGTGTTTCTAGTTCCATCTCATAGCTTGTAAAGAGGTCATAAAACCCTAGTTCCATCTCATAACTTGTAAATAGGTCATAAAACCAATCTAATGATATAAACCTAAAGAGGTCATATAAACCTTAGTTGGTTTTGCTTGTTATTCATGTACATGTGTTTATACTTCTAAGGCATGCATGAATAGCCTAGGTATATGGCCTTTTTTTTTCTACTTAAATGATACTAACCAATCTAATTTGATATTCAAACCTAAAGAGGTCATAAAACCCTATTTTGTAGTTCCAGGTCTCAATTTGTAAACCCTAGTTTTATTATGTAGGTTATTGGATTATACTTTAACATGAGAATTATATAGACTATGATCTCTATGATGATATGGGAACCCTACCAACACAGGCATGGTTGAGGGTTTTCATGCGTTGACCCACTATTGCTAGAGTTGCATTGAAGGAAACTAAGAAAAACCCTAGTTTAAGAAATCAATAAACAATGAAGTCTCTGGGCCATGAAAGCATGAGGGAGAGGGAAACCTAGAGGTAATCACCTACCAAGAGACCAATGGAGTCGATGGTTCTTCGATCCGACCTCCATTTTTGGTTTATGTCGAGTTGAAAGTTGCATGAAAATGTCGTTCAGGGACACTTGGTGACTTTTGGTCCGGGACAGAAAACCCAAACAGAGTAGAAAATTAGATGTCGTTGGCTCTTGAAAGTCTGTATAGGAAAGGTTGATATGGAAACCCTACCAACATAGCCACATTCGATGGTTTTCATGTATTGACCCACCAATGCTAGAGTTGCAATGAAGGAAATTGAGCAAAACTGTAGTTTATGAAATCAATGCACAATGAAGTCACTAGGCCTTGAAAACAAAAGGGAGAGGGCCACCTAGAGGTAATCACATGCTAGAAGACCAACGCAATTGATGGTTCCGATCTTACCTCTGGTTTCCAAGTTATGTGGAGTTGAAAGTCACATGAAAATGTTGTTCATAGACACTTGATGACTTTCGGTCTGGGAATGAAAAACCAAATTGAGTAGAAAAATTGCATGAAGTTGGATCCTACAAGTCTATATGGGAAAGGATGATATGAGAACCCTACCAACACAAGCATTATCGATGGTTTTCATGCATTGACCCACCAATCCTAGATTGCATTGAAGGAAACTGAGTAAAACCCTATTTTACAAAATCAATGGAAATGAAATCACTAGGTCTTGAAAACATGAGGGAGAGGGACACCTAGAGAATCGCATTCCAGGAAACCAACAGAGTCGACAGTTCTTCGATCCGGCCTCTGGTTTCTGAGTTATGTCGAGTTGAAAGTCACATGAAAATGTTGTTCAGGGACACTTGGTGAGTTTCGGTCCAGTAGTGAAAAAAATGGAACAACAAAATTACATGTCATTGGCTTCTACATGTATGTATGGGCAAGGCCAATATGGGAACACTACCAACACAGGAACAGTCAAGGGTTTTCATGCATTGACCCACCAATGCTAGAATTGCATTGAAGGAAACTGAGCAAAACCCTAGTTTATGAAATCAATGCACAATGAAGTCACTAGGCCTTGAAAACACGGGGGAGAGGGCCACCCAGAGGTAATCGCATGCCAGGAGACCAATGAAGTCGACGGTTCATCGATCCGACCTCTGGTTTCTGAGTTATGTTTAGTTAAAATTTGCATGAAAATGTCATTCAGGGACACTTGGTGACTTTCGGTCCGGGAGAAAAAAACCAAACGAAGAAACAAAATTTCATGACATTGGATCCTGCAAGTCTCTATGGGAAAGGACAACATGGGAACCCTACCAACACAGGAATGGTTGAGGACTTGATGGTTTTGCAGAGTTGACCCACGGTTGAAATAATTGCAAGAGTTGACCCAACAATGTAATTAAATGTACATTAATATAAAAAACATCAAAAATAGTAAATTGCAATAACGCGAGAGCGTGCTATTTTCCGATTTCTATTTGTTGGTGTCTAAAGACACCGGGTTTTTATTGGTGCCTCTAATGTGCCATAGATGGTGTTTGTATCCTAGGCACACAAAAGGCTAATCATTAGTACTCTCATAAGAAAATAAAGAGAACCTAATGAAAATGTGCAAAAATGATTTATAGATAACACACCTGAGGTTGTAGGATCATGTGTATAGTGTCCAATATCCTTTGACTAGTATTATGTATGTGAATGGTATCTATCAATCACATGTTTATTACATTGGGAATAAACTAAGGATAAATAATTGAAATTGCGCTTCAACATGCACTTTAAAGTTTAAATAACGCACATGAAAATCTAGTAACACCTAACAATGCACTCAGTCGAGTAGACCATCTAGATCATCTCTTTTTCCAATGGTGTCTATCAATATTTCGTGCTCTATATGAGGTAGCAAGTATCGTACATGTCTATTTTTGTTCGAAAGTGTGCGTATCTTGATGTTTATACAAACTACTAGGTTGGTGAAGTGGTATACAATAGCTCCTGGTCTATAATATTGATATACATACCCACCCTTCCTTTTAGGTTGTGTTGCTAGTGTAAAGTACTCCCCTTTTATAACCATCGAACCAGTTAGAAGTTCAATTTTTTCATCATCTGTAACAAGTTTGAGAATGGTTTGTTTCCCCTCTAAGCAACGTGCCAACCAATAGTCAGAACCCCATTCATTATTTTTTGGGGAAACCACTGCATATATTTGACATGTGAAAGGAAATAGGTTGAGTTAACAATACTTTTTTTAAATAAGGTTTTGCATTTCTAATTTATACATAAATTAAATTCTTTTTAGGTAGAGTTAATAGTACATAAATTAAATTTATAATTTAGGTACTACTAATTTACTTTTTTGTACGTGCTTGTATGAGATCCGATATGTGATCATAGTCTTTAGAACTATGTGTCTGATCATCTTCCAAATCGTCTATTTCATTAACCCCCTTGAAATCGGTGCTAAGTTGCACTCGATCCCATGTATCAACTATATCTATATACTCACAATCATATTATTCATCGATGTTATAGGAACTGCAAAAGCAAGCCTTCAATCTTGTCCAAATTTGTAGGGTTGAGTTGTCTGAGCTTCTAGTTGAATGAAACTGTCGAGTTCCATGCATTGTGTTCACCCAATGTGTTTGGGATCGGTCCACATTTTTCACCTCCTAGAATATTCCTTGCACTAAGTGTTTCCTTGTTGCTTGTTCTTCTATGACAGATGCACACCATTTCACTATAGATGCAGCGTCTCGAAGGCGAGCACCTGTAAACTTCATCTCTTCCCTTCGAACGATAGTTTTTATGCATGCACCAGCACCATCATGCTCTCCTTTTCCATGACCAGTTTCAAAGGCATTCCATTTATGTGGCACCTTGTATTTTATGTGCAACAAACACAACCATTGAAATACACGTGCATTCTTGGACTGTCCCGCACAACCATCTGACCAAATCAAATGACGATAAAATGGTATATCCATATCTATCACACGATCATAAAATAATTTAAAGCAATGTTGCACATAATGGATGTCATGGGTCTGTTCCTCACTTATGTAGAAGTGACTTTCTTTCAGTATCACACGTTTCTCTTCATTGCTATCTGGCCCATGTCGATACGTGATATGGACCATTATGCTCACCTGCTCTGAGTGATAGTATTGAATTTGTATTTCATTTTGTGGTTGTAGGGTGTAATTTTATGCAAATTCAAACACTAATAGTATTTTTTCGAGAGGGAAGGTGTCCCGACATATTCTGAATTGCTCATCTTTCCACCGTGCCATATCGACATGTTGAATGTACTATTGGATCTTTCCATGAAACTCTAAAAAAAATCACATACTTGCACCTAGTGTAAAAAACTAAATAGTATTATAAAACAACATAAAAAGATGTACATGAAGTCACCTATGAAGTCACCAATTTAATATTCCTTCTTTATTTCCCATCATGTAGCTGATATGCCTCATACTGGTAGTTTTTCTTCTCAACAATTGCATTTTCGAATGCTTGATCTTCATTCTTATGGATGCAATAAGACCACAATGATAGCCCACCATAATTGTTGCAAGAAACCTCTACACATTGTTTTAAGTAATGTGTCTGCCCATCTTGCCTCAGACACATATGTGCAAATGGATGATAATATAGATCAAACTCTATGTGGTATCTACAATAACAAGTTTTTTGGATGGTATTTATTCTAACATGCCAAGGCTTTCATTTTTCAAAATATCTTTGCTCGAGCCTTAGCTCTACATGGGAAACTTTAAACATATCAAACAATTGAGTTTGTTTGATGTCAAGATAATGTTTAACATGAGGTTCATTGTTCATAGAACCCCTACAGTGTCTTAACACATCCTTTGTGTTAGAATAAGACCTAGTGTTATCATGCCAAAATGTGTGCACTAGTCCCTTCACTACTTCGACTAGCTTCATGTCTTTGCAAGCAAACCTACCGCTAAATGCCCCTAATGTTTCCATTTATCCCTCTACATCAAGGATGTCTCTTCTTACTGAATATTTTTTAAGTGTCTTTGTATGTAAAAGCACAATTTGTGATGTCCATTTAAGTAAACGACATTGTCTTCTGGATCTACATACAATTGATTCATCCAATATGTGGTGAGCCACATTACAATCCTGTGAACAAGATTGTTTACCAGTCGATGTGAATGCATCAACAAGAGATTTAACAATGTGATTACTTGATTCGATATTGTTTAATGTTATTATTCCTAACTTTCTTCTAACAGTTTCCATATTTATAGATTTAAGCAAAGCTAAAAACAATTGGAATTTACCGGCTTCGGATTTGTTATCAAAATATTGTTTCATTATTTAAGAACAATGATGAAGGATAGTGCGTTTAGCCACCTTACCTTCCATGGAAGTCAATTTGCTATCCTCAACTTGTATGCGTTTAGGATTTCTCTTTTTCTTTGATGCGATATTTCTTGTTGTTTGAAATGCTGGAGTGATGCTGTGACATCCACTACAGGCTGACAACTTCGATTAGGAGATTGAACCACCTGTCATGGTTGTTGTGGAGTCACATTTCCATCGCAAGGAACATAATTATTGAACTCTTCACAAGAATGTACTGTTAATAATGGAGCAATAATATCACCTCCCCTATAACCATATTCCTTTAATGTTGCATTTTCTTCCTCATCCTCTACGTCAGGTATCTATTGAGCGGGAATGGGAAGTATTTTCTCATCCAATGAATTCTGACGATTTCTTGAATCTTCCCTCTTGTTTTCTTTTTTATTTTTAGCTTCTTCCGGTGTAATAACATTCCTCACTGACGTTTGACCTCTATTATATACATTCCCAATCGAAATCCACCCAAACTTGCAAAAAAACCTATGAAATTGTGTAAGAAATGATTAAATTGCAGGTTGAATAGTTCTTGGTGTGCGGGTTCAGAAGAATTCCGTCTTTTGCTACAGTAAACCTAGACCACAGCATGAAACCCAACATTTTTTTAAAACACATATTGCATATGCGATATAAGCGGCATGTTCATTTTATCGCATATGCGATATTGATACACAACGTTTTACTTAAGAGGCAGTTTGTATTACGTGATAGCTAAATCACATATGCGATTTAGTGCATATCAGATATTTAAACTTCATACCTATGGTTAAGATAGTGCCAGATATGCCTTTAGATAGTGCATTAGATAGTGATATGCCATTAGATAGTGCATATCAAATATGGGATAATGGAACCCATACCCATGGTTAAGACCTCCATACCTATCGTTGGAGCATGGAAGTGTCTTCAGAAATATCTCTTGTCTAGAAATATTCATAATGGTTCCTATATCACCATGTTCAACACCTCGTGAAAAATATTCAATGAATAAAATATTCTAATGGAACATATATCCCATATTAAGGCTAAATATCACCTTTAAAGGGCATGTGTAGTGTTTTAAGACTTGTTTCTGTTACATATTGTCCCATTACAATGGTTAAGACCCTGATACCCATCCTTAGTGCATAAAACATCATAATGACACCCATATCCAACTAAAGGCAAAATATTTCATCTATAAGGCATGTGTGTTGATTTAGGGACTTATTGTATTCTCTTCCATGACTATAGTCCATGTCCAAAGACCCATCCCCCCCATCCAAAAACCTATAATGGCACCCTTATCCCATTTTAATACCATTTAGACTCCCAATATTCCATCCAGATGGTCTATGGGGTAGCTGATGGCCCAACATTACATTGGATACGACGAGGAGGGGGGGGTTGGGTCAAAGGAGGGAGAGGAAGGTGTAGAGGGAATCATGGGAGGGAGGGATGGGTAGGGGAAATATATCAAGGGGATGAAGGGAGGAGAAATATATGGGGAAGGGAGGGATGGGTAGGGGAGAGATATGAGGTGGCACTGGACGGAGGACAAATATAAAGGGAAGGGATTGGTGGGAGGTGAATAAATATAAGTGGGAGGGAGGCACCTAGGGTCTTAGACATTTTCAAGGGATAAAAACTCTACTTTAGGACCTAAATGAATATTCTAGGCATCTAGGACCACCAATAACACCTTCAACCACCATATGTTACCTATTGAGGCCATTCTTAGCTTTGTGTGTGGGAATTGACACCATTAGGTTGTTTTAATCACTACGGATGGGTTTAGACACACTTGACATGGTTGAAAGATTGGGGAAACCAAGGTCGTAGACATTAAAGGAATATTCTAGGAATCCATAGGAAATAATAATGTATCAAGCCACCACACATGACCTTTCTTGGGGGTCTTTGGCTTTAGATTAGGGATATGTGAGAAATTGGGATTTTTTTATAGTAGTTATGGGTCTCGGGGCCATATGCATGGAAATGGGAGGAAACCCAAGCCTTGGGCCCTAAATGAATCCCTTACTCATTGAAGGTAAATAAGGACACTTAAAACTACCACGAAGGACCTATTGATGGTATCCCTACCCCAAAAATGGGGATAATCATGCCATCGAGAGGTTTTAAATTATAGACATGGTTATCAAGGCCTTTGACATGGTTGATGAAGTAAAACCAAGCTTTAGTCCATAAAGGAATATTATATCCATCCAAGGCCTAAAATGATACCTTGAATCAACTCACATGACTTACAAGCACTAGGTATGGCTCGTGTGGCCTTCGACATTGTTGCGGGAGTAAACGTTGGGATTAGAGTATAAAAAATGATTATAGGAATCCATGACCACGAAAAACACCTCAAATGACCAGCCATGACCTCTTGAAGTTACCCTTTCCTTCCAGTGGTGGCATGGATTCCGTTAGAAGGTTTTGGATAGTAGATATGAATCCATGGGTCTTGGACATTGTTAAGGTAGGAAACCTAGGCCTTGTACCATAAAGAAAACTTATTAGAATATAGTTTTAAGAATGAAATTTGATCCACCATACATGACCTCATGAGCATATCCCGGACATAGTTGTGGGAGAAACCCTAATCCGTAGGCCCTCAATGAATGTTATATGAATCTTGACCCAAGAATGATGCCCTGAAAGAAAAAAAGCATGTCTTAAGAAGATATTTGTCCTCCAAGTGGGAATATTAGTATGATTATGAGTTTTCGAGCATAATGTATACATCGTGGAGCCTGAACATAGTCGAGAGATGACACCTTGGCCTTAGGCCCTAAAATATGCTTTTGTGTGTCCACAGACATAAAAAATGCTTTAGAACAACATAAATGATTTTGCAATCCTTATCCTCATAGTGGATGTGTTGGTACCATTAGGAATATTTTAGAGTTAGATATGAGTTTCAATCCTTAGAGAAAGGTTAGGAAATAAAACTCAA
Organism: Pseudotsuga menziesii; assembly: GCA_001517045.1. Lineage (NCBI taxonomy): Eukaryota > Viridiplantae > Streptophyta > Pinopsida > Pinales > Pinaceae > Pseudotsuga > Pseudotsuga menziesii. The sequence continues at coordinate 268,092 of LPNX010260604.1, read as the reverse complement.
TCATTAAGTATAAAAAGAATCTTCTATGTCTTGAGCGCCATGAACAAGTGCCATGGAAAAGCAACATGAACCTTCAATAATATGACCTCATTATCCACAACCATCCACAAATTTTAGGCTAACATTGTCCTTTCTCCACACTAAACTGCTTTGGAGAGGCCAATAATTACCATGGTATTTTCTTTTTAGATAGGCTTTCTCCCAAAGACTATACACTAACTTGGTATTTACTCTTTTTAACTCTCGTACCAAGCTACTAAAGTAAAAACGCATATGCGCTATGAATAACGCTAAAACACATATGTGTTATATCGCATATGCGTGTTTTTAAAATTTAAAAACTCGGCAGGAATAATGTTTGGCTTTATGCTCAGAAATAGATTCGGACTACCGAAGCTATTGGCTAGGACAAATAAACTAGGGCTATTGCCTATCTTTTAGAACTCTATCAATATGCTGAGTTTTGATGGCGTGTTTTTCTCTAACAAACACGATATTTTTTAATGAAAATTTAGAATATTGTATAGTACGATCTTATGATTCTGAATATGTAATTTTTTCCTTCAAATATATGTTTTGTTTATTTATTATTATTTTTCTAAATGACACACGTTAGTTTTCGAAAATAGATACATCGATTGTTTTGTATATAACTTTTGACTACCTTCACCATTTCCCAAGAAAACTATATGGTGTGCTAGAAGAGAGAAATATCTACAATATTATATATAGAAATCAAGTATTTCATTAAATTTTTCCCCTAAAGTGTTGCACCCGCACATAACGTTCTCATTTCAATCTTTTTTGAATTCAATAATTAATAATAATAATAAATAATTCATGAAAAATTATGAATAAATAATGTTGCACTAGGCCCATATGTCCTTTATATGTCTGTAAGATTTTATCCACAATTGATATCATTTACCTCATATATTTTTTCACCCTCACAAACATATACGTTATGGTGTGCTAAAAATTTGAAAACCCAATTTCACAGAAACTAATTTGATAATCATTTACACACATGTTTTTGCATAAATGTTATATATTATGAAATATGATTCAATTACCTATCTTTTTCCTTTTTACTTCATCTTCAAATACGTTAGGGAGGTACTCCTAATTCTCACCTAAAGTCAGAGGTTCCAGGTTTTTCCAGTATTATGTGGCATCTAAAGTGTCTTTAAAGGAATCCATGATTGTGCATCAACCCATATATCCATTTTTATTCCACTTAGTTTAGTGGAATCACATGCATATTGATCTACCAAAACTTTCCATGAAATGGGAAGACACTTACAATTTTAATATTACGCACTCTATCTAGCTAATTATTACACTGGTCATTTACCTGTAGGATTTATGAAAAGTAAGGGTTTTTTTAACGATGTAGTAAGGAATATCATATCTCCAATTCTAAATGTATGAACTTAAATCTCTCCCAAAAACATGAAAACTAAACTTATGCATATACTAAGATATATGTGTGGATATTTTATATATTAATTAACCTTATTCCATCAAATATATGAGTTGGGATGTGTTGTCACTATAGTTTACACCTTGACTGCTAAGGCCCAAAGTCTAGAGAATCTTAACTTAATTTTATGGATGACTAGGTTTTTGGGCTTATGAAAATGTAAAAGAAATAGAGATCACGCTAACATATCCAGATTGCTAAACAATGCAGGATGTATGAACATGAACAAGGAAGAAAGATACAGGAATGAACTTATATAAAGAGTGAATAGGTTTCATTCAGGTCATTTAGAAAGATACAAGTTATTCATAAGAATTCAGGTATAGGAAACATCTATCCATGAACATAATTATGAATAAAACATAACATTTATCAGTTCAAATATTAAAACAAAATAGGCCCATCTCGAATATAATCACTTCAAAGCATCTTTAAAAATCTAGAAATTAAATTACATGCTTGCAAATAAGAGTATGAGTGCTCTCCAACCTTCTAATACACTTTCAACCTTCTCATATTGAACTCTCTCTCATTACATTGTCTCATGATATAATTTATAAAAATACAAGATAATATTGATTACAATATTTTCAGAGCTAAAAGTCTAATAATAAACTTAGAAATGAATGAGGTATCTGATACATCACAAGAATTTCTAAATTCTTTCCTCAATTGTGAAACTGATTTTTGATTTATTGATTTGCTTCCCGAAGATAAGGGTCGATCCCTCTAGATGTATATGTTTCTTTCCACTTTTTTTTTTAAAATTTATATGCAAATGTTATCAAATCTAGAATTGATCCTTCCATTGCTTCTTGAAATCAGGAACAAAGCCATAAATATAAATCCTCTATTTTGAGATGTTTGACCACCTATTTTTTATATCATGAATTAAATATCGATGGTTATTTACTGCTTAATTTCTAGGTGCTATGAAAAATACAATGCCTCGACATATTCTTAATGAAGTGCCAGTTCATTTGTCTTCAAGAAACCTCGAGGATGCTTAGAGCAACTGGAGAATTTGGTCATTGGTATTTGAGTTTGATGAAGTCAAACATCTTTGAATTTGGAAAGAATCTGTTGCTCATTAATCTTCTTCTTAAAATGCTTCGTCATATACCTGATTACTTATTCATATTTGATAATAAAGGTTTAATAAAATCATCATTTTTAACCTTAAGTCACTCATTGCATGTTTGAAGGCGAGAGATAAACTTCTCAGCAAAGCCCTGTGGATTTTTTAAATATTGGAGAGGTGGATAACACTAACACGCGGGCATCACTGATGGACCAATATTATAACACGTTCATTCATATTAGGGGTTAAAATATTTAAAAAAAGAAAAACAATATAGTGGGGGTGTATGAAGGGTATAGGGGTTTAAATTATTGACTATATAAATATAGCAATATCTTGAGGCATTTTTTTATTATAAAGAAACTAGAAGCACGTTGTGGGAGAATTGCGATGTGAGAGGGAGTATATGGTTTTTGTGCTGTGGGAGGGAGCATAGGGTTTCTAGCCGTGTTGGAGGAGCACCAAGGCACAATATTTTTGGCCATGTTGGAGGAGTACCAAGGAATAGGGTTTTCGACCGTGTTGGAGGAGTACCAAGGCATAGGGTTTTCGAAGCAAGCTATGGGAGGCATCATAGGGTTTTTGTTCATGTTGGACGAGCACCAAGTCATAGGATCTTCGGTCGTGTTGGAGGAGCACCACACATGTTTACTTGGATGCTTCCCTTGATTGGGGGGAGAATAGGGTTTTCAGCCGTGTTGGAGGAGCACCACACATGTTTACTCCATGTGATCTCCATGTGATGGTGAAGGAATTCATAGCAATCCGCTTCTATTCTTTTTGACCTAAGGAACTTTACTCTTTCTGGGTTTTTAGTCATGTTGGAGGTTTGAGGAGCACCGCACCCTTTTGGGTTTTCAGCTGTGTTGGAGGCTTGAGTAGCATCACACCTTTTCTGGGTTTTCAGCCGTGTTGAAGGTTTGAGGAGCACTGTGTAGGATGGTGAATATGGGGTTTTCCTTTGTGTTGGGGCTTTTCTCCTGGGCCTTCCTCAAGATTTTAAAACTGAAAAAGTACTAGCCCTATCTGACCATCTACATGTAGAGTTGTTCTGAAAATTCCCATGTTTTCCAAAAACACCACCAAGAAGTAAAAGTATAGGATTATCTAACTTAGAATGTATAGCTCCAACTGTAATAATTTTAGAATACAAACAAAATCCCTGAGTTGTTAGTTTCCCCATTTTGTTTTTCACCGTGAATTCTGTGTCTCTGTGTTAATTTCTTGTGTGACTGTGTATCTTTTTTTGTGGATGCTTTTGTTGTTCTTTCTAGCTATTATATGTAGACATGGTTTAATGTAGCAGATTCACATGGACATTTTATTATAATAATGATCCTTGGATAAATATTTCCTTGCATTATCTAATTATTTGACCACATGGTGAATTTATCTGCTTGTGCATTGAGTGGAACTGTTGCTGCAGCATATGGCATTGTAAATTTTTGAACCCTAAAGCTCGATTTTCCCTTGGATTGAATTGCTGGTAATCACCTGTGCTCTATTTTGAACTGATCTGTATATTATTAGTACTACCACACACTGCCAATCAAAAATGTGGTTTCCTCCTATAATCACTCTTGTGATCTACACATACATTAGGCACAAACATAGCCCACAAATTGTCCTCAATCCTTTGAATTGGATCACTCTCCTACAACCATCATTATAAAGGCACATGAAAGGATCTGAATTTCATGGTTATGGTGGTAAAATGAAAATAATTGCATCATTTCTTGCTTGCATATACCATAAGTGGGAAGATGTAGTTTGAACTAGAAACGAATTAGAGAGCTTTGTATGAATATTTAAGAAACGTGGTTTATTAGTATATTTCTTTGCTAGCAGAACATAGCTAGTACACACTTGGAGACAAAAAATTGACATACCTTTGTAGCAATTTTACATCAACAACCATCCATGCATGTAAACATATATGCATTATTTTGTTCATAATGGTATTTAATTCCTTGGAATAAAGTGATTTACTCAAGTTGTTTCATTTAATGATGAATAATGGAGGAACATCACAAAGGGGTTTGGTTGGGAAAGGCTTAAATGGAAATGTTGGAAACGTGCAGAATGATTTAGTTAGATATGGGTGCTTGGGAATTGGTTATGGTGCAATATGAAGTGGTATGTCATGATGTGAAATGGGTTGGGTTATGAAAATAACAGTATATCTAACATGACTTGAAATATAGGTATAAATCTAGGTGGAGCAGGGAATTTGATCTCTCACAAAAGTAATAGTCTTAGGAATATAGCCAATAACTCTGCCCATGTTGGAAGCATTGGATCTAGTGGTTTTGGTGGAAGATTAAATTGATCCAAATAGACTCTACATGAACAAAGTGAGAAATTAAATGTAAGTTCTTGGTTGTATTATGTTATACTTAAACCAAAAAGAGAAACTATTTCTTATGATTAAACAAAAAAATTAAAAGAGTACATAAAAGAGTAATTTAAACACTTTAAAGCATTCTGTAGATTTCCAATAAGTGAGTGAGAATTAGTGGTAGTTATTATTTACAATGTTTTGTATGTCAATCAAGGACAATGAAAATGTTTCTATGTTTAAATTTATTTTCTACAATGCTTTCCCTACATCATACAAAATTCATCCAATTTTGAATTTCTAATAATCTCATCTTGATTTGTTACATAAACTAGTCATCTTGATTTAGGACATAAATCATGCATTTACCTCCACCCTATATAGTTTTACAGTATTCCTTTCATATTTGGCAACTTAACTTAGTGGGGACATCGAGTGAGGTCCTAAACATTCACATATAGTCCTCCCAAGGCCTTGATCCTATAGCCCCATGACTTGCAACACACAACCTCAACCACTTGAGCTATCCCACTTAGATTCAGGTGTTGTATTTACATTTTGATTATTAATTTATAATTTATTTACTCATTTGTACCCATTCAAATATGAAACACCAGAGATATATCATTGCAATTTTTATTTCGATGAAAATTTTGTGGCTGGTTCGAAAATGATTTTGTTATGTAATCTCTCACAAGACCTCAACTTACCCTTTACTTCATAACTTGTATTCTAAACTCCAGTGAATTCCATATCCAAAGAGTTTCCAAGGTCTCATCCTCATGAGAATCTCTATAAAATATGTTTGTTAATACTCATGTACAACTTAGGGTTAGATCATATATTTAACACTTAATATGATTTAAAGGGATTCCAAGTTCCAAGCTTAAAAAATAATAAATAAGTCTCTTCAGTCTTGATGTTTGTGTACAACTCAAGGTTAGGATTTTGGGTCCTGAATGACTTAATTTGATTCATCTCTATCATTTCTTATGCAATGCATTTTTGGATTACCCCCCTACACATGAATAATGAGTTGATCCATTTTTAAAATGCATGATATGGTCACTTTTAGTCTTGTTGGATGCATCCATGGAGTTGGGTTACACTTTTTGGCAAGGTGCTTTCAGAAAAAATAGAAAAATGTACCTCGATCGAGCAATTTTTAAACTATTGATCGAGGTCATAACACCTCGATTGAGGGTTTAACAAGCGCTCGATCAAGGTTTTCTTAAACCCTTAATCAAGGTGTCAAAACCTTGATCGAGGGTTTATTAAAACCTCGATCTAGGTTTTAAGAAAACCTCGATATAGGTTTTAAGATCTCAATCTAGGTTTTAAGAAAACCTCGATCTAGGTTTTAAGACCTCGATCGAGGTCCTTGTGAGAAAAGATTATGAAAAGAGGTTTTAACAGTAGCTCGATCGAGGGTTTATTAGACTCTCAAATGAAGTTCTATTAAATCCTCGATCGAGCTACAGTTAAAACCTTGGTCGATGGATTTGAATACCTCGATCGAGCTACCTTCCTCGATCGAGGGCCTGAAAAATAGAGAATTATCCCTGTTACAGGAAAGTCAATATTTCTCTGTGTCTTCTAGTGGTGTAAACCCTACCATTCATGGAACATAACTGAGTAGATTTTATACTGATAGATTCATCACCGAATCCTCTATCCATTGAGGTAGCATGCATGCGTTTTGGCATTCATATGGGTTTTTTCTTTAATTAGTTCTAAAACTTACACTTAGAAGACCTGACAACAATTTGAAGCAGCTCAAAGAAAAGTCCGCAGGGTAAAAAATACACGTCCCATTTTTTTTTTTTAAATGAACAGCCCACAAATCGACTCACCCTCTTCAAAATGGTATCTTTGGTTTTTCAATTTTTGAAAACATTGAAAAAAAAAGCTGGGATGGACACACATTTGTATAAAATAATGCTAAAATCAGATATGGTCACTTTCAAAAAATAATAAATAATTGTATATTGCGAAATAAATTAACAAAAAAATCAGGGATAATTTTAGGGGTGAATTTTAGCCCAATGGGCTATTTTCCATGTTTTTCTCCCCAAAAATATTTGCCATTTTGCGTTTTTTTAAGC
>LPNX010260604.1:209525-260840 GCA_001517045.1 Pseudotsuga menziesii | reverse complement strand
AATGTAAGATTGAATTATTGGGGTTGGGCATGAGCCACTTATTAACTTCTTCAAATTTTTAAGGTTACACAGTTCATTAAATGGAAAATTTCACACATTAAATGACATCGGAATAAAAAAAATATCATTGGGAAGCCAGCATAATGTTCTACAATTTGTTTTATTACTACAAGTCGAAATTCACATGGAATATATGCGATTTGAGGGCTTCTATCTAGCACATGAGTAAAAAAATCAGGTTTTCATCGCCAAATTTGGCCAAAAAGTGTTACCCACCTTCATGGAATCACCCTGTTATAACCCTTCATGGGATTTAGAACACACTACTTTTGTTATTTTTCTATGCTCTACATTTTCTTTAGATTTATGCTCTTTAAACACAAGATGGAACATCTAAGTTTTTAGGTAGAGTCATCTTCGTAATGATGGTATGGCATCAAAATTCACACAATGAGAAGTTATCTTTGAATCAAAAGGAGCTTCAATTATATGCTAGATTTACAAATAACATTGATTGTCCTTAAAATCAAGGTAAGACTACAGCTTGTTACTATTTCCAATACGTTGATAAAATGCCTATTATTTTCATCCACTGGTTTATATGGATGCTTCCTGAAGATATTTACTGGGAGGAAACCACTATTGTTAAGATCCTTTGATTATTATGTGATAATTTGGAGGTCCATCAACCATGCAATTGGATTATTTTGAGCTAGGTCTCCCACAATGGTGTCAGTAATCCCTATATAATTTTGTAATCCAAGGTGTGCATCACTACATTAATGAAATTTCCAAATTCTCGAAATTGAAAATTGTGTATAAATTTCAATGCCCGTGTTGAAGAAGTTAAGGTTTGCAAGGTCCTCAAGATAGTGCATCAAGTGATAAAACTATCTAATCATACTAGAGGGTTTCCTATAATAGTACTTGGTCAAATATTTCATGGAACTAACTAAGGAGGATAAACCACACCCTTAGTTGTATTACCTGATTCCTTCATATGCGAAAGTGATCTCCCCAAATGTTGTTCTTTACGTACTATAACAATAACACAACCAATAAACGTATGTAATGTTGGTTTTAGGTCCACCTAACGGGATTCCAATATATCCAAAGGTAGATGGAAAACAAATACATATATAGGTGTTATTTGATGAAATTCAAATTGAAGGGTTACCAACAAAGGTTACAAGGAGAGAATTATGATTAAAAAAAGGCTCTATGTGAGGAAAAATAGGTACACTTAGTACTAAATTTTTGTAGTTCCTCACAGTCATGGTCAATTTGTCTTTTTGTAATCAAGGTAATTTGTTGTTCTAGAAAGCCACAAATTGGAATAGTAAAAAACTTGCAGCAATTCATTGATACTCTTAGATCAGGGTGATTTCTTAGTGATACAAATATATTATTGTCAGTTAATTAGTCTTATTAGTCTCTCATAGATGCCTTTGTGTATGTTCAGTTTTAGGAGTGCGATGAACAACAAAATCCAAATACTACGTATCCAAGGTCTTTTTAAACCTTCAAATAGAAATGATACCTCATCTCTGGCCAACCAAAAACATCATCAACTATTCTGGGCACATTTTAAGCATCTTTATGGTCAAACCTAGGCATGTTGGTTATAATTGAAACTGTTTTTTTCCTCCTTTACATAAAAAAATTGTCTATTCTCAAGTTTGGGAAGTTCTAGGGTATGTACGTACATGATAAATTGTTGCATCTCAAAAATATTCCAATTTTGTAGAAACGAGTAATGTTCCATGCTTCTGTGGCCACGAGTATGAAAACATGATTAAATAATTTTTTATTTTTTTATTTTTAAATTTTTGGATGAAATATAATTGCTATCTATAAAAGGAAATGGGATAAAGATTCACCTTGACTCCTCGATTATTCCATAGAAGGTTTCCATTTATTCACTTTCGTGCAACAGGTGCCTGCTGGGAAGGAATTATTTTGTGCAATGGGTATCTCGGTAGGAACTAGGAATGAAGTAAAGGTATGCATGCTCAATTGCATGCTTGAACAGTCCTACAACTCCTCATCAAAATATGCACTTGTTTTCTCAGAATAGTTTGAGAGAAATTACATTAATGATTATCATGTGGCTTTCTTGCAAGGAATGCACATTGTGATTTTTTCTTCAGAATTGTATGAACTTACCTAACAAGGATAGACCACACCCTTAGTTGTATTAACCAATTCCTTCATATGCGAGAGCGATCTCCCTAAATTTTGTTCTCTACGTACTATAACAATAACACAATAACATACGTTGGGTTAATTAACATTTTTTGTCATCATAAAACTCATGTATATATTTATATGAATGCAGAAGCAATGAAAGCAGGGGCCAAGGAAACTACAATTGCTTATGTAGCATCTGCCATCCCCACAGTGAGTTTTTTTATAATGAAGCAATTATTCAACACCGATTGAATTCAGTGACTTGACTAACATTCATAGCCATGCAACTGGGCCTACTTATTAACTGTTGGGTTAGACTCATTATGTTAATTAATAATCTACAGTTGTTGGGGGAAAGGGAAGTTCCCTGGGAAAGGGATAACCTCTACCATGTTGCATAGGAACTTATCATCTCTACATGTAAGTCAAGAATTAATCAACTACATATCGTAGTCATTTAATTTGCTAAGTATGATATGTTAAATTTGAATAAATGCATGCTTTGTTCAAGGTATCTGCAACTACTGAATTGTTTTCTAAGAATGTTTTGCATGGAGGCACAATGATATATATCTTATTTATAAATCATTCTCATATATCTGGTTAATTCAACTGAGCTCCATCATTATAAATATCTCACGAACTGCATGTGCATGTTGTGTTGTGTGTATTTTGGTCATAAATAATCATCGGTTCGGCTTACTTAATTGCAGCAGATAAAACTATTCTCAAGTCTATGTAGAGAAAATCCTTTCACAAGAAAATGGAAAAACAAGGCGAGTACTTCCCTTTCTGAAAACAAGCAGAGAGAAGAGCTCAGATAAATCTCTCTCTGATATGACCTTTCGGAGTGGGTGAGTTATTACACGAAAATATGTGGGAATAGCCAAAATCCAATATAAGTATTCTTATTTTCTCTACTATGTTGTTCACACCATGTAAATATAAATGTAAATGTTGGTAATCTCACTCGCTTCAATTTCAATATACTATCTAAATAAGAAGGTGTACAACTTTCACTTTTATGTATTTCCAAATGGGTTCATGCAATACTGATATATAATGCCCACATCTATTTAGTTCCATCCTTTATCTTCTTTACAAGTGTTATATGTTAAAAAAAATCTATGTAATACTACAATAAAAAACACTCTTGGTTTATTCGTGTTTTAGTTTTGATTCTATCTGTAACACCCCCTCTGTACATGACCAAAACTGGTGAAGAGTGAGTAAAAATAATTGTAAGTACTAACCCTAGCCTCATTAAGTCACAAGATGAAAATTAAAAAATTCTAGGAGACTGAACGCGTGCACGACTAAAACAATGATTGGGGATGAATCTACTTGGGGGGAGAAAGTAAAAGCTGAGTGAATCCTTGGGATTGAGTAAATATTTCCTAAGGTCATCTCAGTTCCGGAAACATACCAAAACTAAGATGATGGAAATCCTTAGACTTAAAAAGATAATTCTTACTTGATCCTTATTTAGGGCCTCAAGTGCCAAGGAGTCCTCCCTAGAAATTTTAATAAGAAGCATTAACCTAAAATAGATTATATTCTAGTCACCTTAGATCAATTAAAGATGATATTTTATATAATCGCTTACCTACAGGAATTATTACAGCAGAGGTGCCAAGAAAGTATTATTAATACTTTAAGTAAGGTGACTTACTTTATAAGTATAGATACAAAACTATACTCTAATCAATTGAATACATGCACAATTATGGTTAAAGAGAGAGGGTATATTTTTCCTTTTAATTAAACAGTTTTAACCAAAAGGGAAACAACCTTGGGGGGAAAAAAAAAGAAAATCGTTTCCCTTCTTAAATTGTCTTCTTTAGCACATTAAAAATATTTGTTGGTGGAGAAGTGGATGGGGAGAAAATTGGGGAAGTTTGTCCCCTTGAAAATAAATGTGTCAAACAACCACCACCATTTGGCATCTTGGGTAACCAGTGATTTATCCTTTAAAAATGGATTACATAATGATGTTGAGATCCATCCATGCATAGGATCTTTTCTTGCGATTTTTCAAGGAAGCAATGTGTTGCAATTTCAGAGACAGTTGCAATTTAAATGACATGAATAGTATGAATGAAATCCTTCTCATGATTGATGTTGGGAAAACCTACAAAGTTCAGAGACCAGTTGTGAAGTTTGAAGTCTAATCCTCCTCGATGGATAAAATGGTTGGGAGGATGAGGAATATATTTCCTTGATTTCACTACTTCTCAACAATTGTTTCTCAAAGTGGTATAAACAAGGAAGAGGTCGACCTAAATAATTTGCCACTTCAAATAATTGAAGCCATGTGAAGCCAATAGTCAATCTTTATTGTCAATAAATTCCTTGGAGAGAACAGGTAACCTGTATGGAGAAAGAACTTCGGTAGTGTACCCGTCTGTTCGATTTACATGGGCACAAACAATAGAGCGTTGTCGTAGGCTTTCTTTGGTGATTTGAAATCTAAATATAAAAAACAGGAGGCATTGTTGTTGTAGTGGCCCCAAATGTACCAGCCACATATGAAATGCACTTTGGAATACCAATACCCATTAGTGGAAATTTGGGGTCTAAAATGGGCCTTATAAGAAAATGCGCCAACAATAAATTTTGTGAGTTGGAATTCAACAACCAATAGAGTTTGAATAAAATGAGTCAACCGTCATGGTTGAATTGACATATTTGTCATAAAGGAAAACTACTTTTTCTTGTTCGTATTTTTGACATATATCCCTGTGTTTTTACTCAAATTCTGAGTGGGAGAGCTTGTTGGATGCAAAATTTAATTCCGCATCCAATGAGTACCCATATTACATACTTTTTATGGACCCCTCTACCCCAAAAATAAGAAATACCTGAAAAAATGTGATGTTGACATCATCATCATGTTTTTTCAGGTATTTCTTATTTTTGGGTAGCGGGATTTGTCAAAACTATGCAGTGTGGGTATTCGTTGGATGCAGAATTAAATTCAGCATCCAACGAGTTCTCCCGCTTGGAATTTGAGTAAAACAACAGGGAGATATGTCGAAAATGCGAACAAAAAAAGTAGTTTTTTTCATTCTTCCTCCAAAATTAATAATAATTATTTTATTATTTTCCTTCGGAGGCCCATTTTATACCTCAAATTTCCTCTAATGAGGGAAAGTGCTTCGAATTGGATCTTCACCTATGAATGATCAAGAAACATGTAAGTGAGAAGATAGTTACAGTTAAAAATGATGGTTATATAATTTACAAGTTATGGTTATATATATATATTTCAGATCCGAACGTGTGAATAGTTCATCTTAGATTCTTGCATTTTCATTTTGAAATCATTTTACATTTTGAAGTTAAAATTCTAGATCCATCTAGATATCATCCCCTGCATTTTCATTTTGAAATCGTTTTACATTTTGAAGGTAAAAATGCCATATCCATCTGGAGATCATCCCCTGCATTTTCATTTCAATATCGTTTTACATTTTGAAGTAAAACTACCAGATCCATATGGATATCATCCCCTGCATTCTCATTTTTAAATCATTTGACATTTTGAAGTAAAAATGCCATATCCATATGGAGATCATTCTCTTCATTTTGTTTTAAAAATCACTATATAATCTGATGTGGAAGAACAAGATCCATCTGGATATCATCCTCTATGTTTTTGTTTTGAAATCGTCCGTATAAATCTAAAATAAAACCAAATCCATCCTTTGTGTTTTGGGATTTTATGTTAAGATCTGAGGAATTCGATTTTGGCAAGATTTAATTTGTTGTATGGAAATTGTTGCATAAATTCAAGTTATATATATAAATTTGTAGACTTCATTGGATATAAATATATATGATAAGGATAACTTTAATGCCTGCTTTTTATGAGTTTAGTGCAAGCTATGAAGGAACTAAATCTATGCCTTGATTATTAAGCTTTTGGATGTGAATCAATTTACATAGTATATATATACCTGTGATTTCATCCAACGTCCTTGTTTTGAAGTGAATTAGATGTTAAACATAAATGGAAATTATATTTTATTTTAATCAGTCAATAATTGGGTCAAAAAGATGGTAGATCCTTGATTGCGTGTTAAGTGTCGTGAAATTCTTAAGTGTTAATAATTTAGTAAATGAAGGAGTTCAATAATCTGTGAATACCCTTATAATTATTTGATTATGCATCACTGCATAAATATTCAGATTATAATTATGTATATAACATATTGTCATCGTAAGTATTTTGTTAGTTTTAACTATACTCCTTAGATGACAAAAAGACCCATACATTCAAAAGGAATCAATAATCAATTCTAGAAGGGTTATATATATATATATATATATATATATATATATATATATTCTAGTCAAGAAAAGGTCTTTTATCCTATTAGATAGATAATGGGATTTTCCTTTTGAATATAATAGGTATTTATGCATACTTTTGGATGTAAGTATTTGACAGGGAAAAGAGTTGTTATAAATTGTGGTTAAATTGCTTACAAATTTTGGGTAGTTATCGATATCCCTTCATTTAAGTAATATTGCTAACATGTCCTTTTGTTACAGACAAAAACATGATAAGAGTTAGTCATGATTAATGGTTTTAAAAATGTTATGATGATTAAGAATTTTTAAGTCTCATAGTCATAGGCAAAGTATCCCTTTGAGTACAATATTATATTAACTTGAAACATGGAAATTTTTCTGTTTATAACCATAAACCTTAGTGGATTCGTCGCCCAACTCAGGGGTGGCTTTAGATAGGAAAACATACGTCAAATGAAGCCTACAGTTGGGAGGAAAGTTGTAGATGCACTTTCAGTTTCCAAAGATAAAAAAAGTATCTGTAATAGATTTTTTATGGATTTATTTTATCTTGTTTTATGAAACGTATGCTTTTAAATTTGTAGGCCGATATATAGTATTAATATGTATGTTGAAGTGGTGACTGGATAAATAATGTCCCAATGGTGTAAAGAGGCTGGCATAACTCTCGAAAGACAGTATAGAGTAAGTCAGTTGTATACATGCATATTTTCAATTAGTTTCTTTTAACATCTTAAAAAGAATATTTAACCTCGTTATCTGCTCCACTCAGGAGACTCATGTGTCATCTCGGATGGATGCACCCAGGAAAACAAGTACAAAATAGGGTACCTTTGTATGATGTGTGTTACTACGATTAAAATACTGGACTATTGTGTAATCATTATCTCATTCAAGGATAAGTCTTGTTACTAATGTGATGGTTGTAACTCTTAGCAATTTTCAATAGGATTTTCTTATATAGATTAGGATTATAATAATTCTTGATTGTAAAAAAAATGGTTATAGTTAAGTAAACAAAGAGTTGAATTTATTTGATCTGATTTAAAAGTAGATGTTAAAAAACAAATTATGCTGCCACCTAGAGAATAGTTTTAGGTATTTTTTAGGGATGTTACATATGGTATCAAAGTGAGGTTACAAACACTTGAGCTTACATTAGAGGAAATTTGGGGTCTAAAATTGGCCTTATAAGAAAACCCACCAACAATAAGTTCTTATGAGTTGGAATTCAAGAACCAATAGAATTCCAATAAAATGATTCAACCATAATGGTTGAATTGACATATTTGTCATAAAAAAAACTACTTTTTCTATTTGTATTTTCAACATATCTCCCTGTGTTTTTACTCAAATTTCGATCGGAATTTGATTTAGGTATTTCTTATTTTGGAGGTAGAGGGGTCCATCAAAAGTATGCAGTGTGGGCACTCATTGGATATGGAATCAAATTCCACATCCAATGACCTCTCTCGATCAAAATTTTAGTAAAAACATAAGGAGATATGTTGAAAATACGAACACAAAAAGTAGTTTTTTTCTTTTTTCCTCCAAAATTAATAAATATTATTTTATTATATTAACTATTATTTTATTATTTTAACTATTGTTTTCCTTAAGAGGCCCATTTTAGACCTCAAAATTCCTCTAATTTATGGGCTCAGTTGAAGGAAACGAATATAAGTTGTTGAACAAGCAAAGTGATTCCATCTATAAGACGCAATCATAAAAATTTCATTTTCCAAGGATCGAGAAGAAGTAACCGACAAGTCATCTTCAAATTACAAGTAAGTACGTTCCATTTGTTTAACTATTATAATGGCATAGTATTGTCTATATCTGATAATTGTATATGTTTCATTGTATATCTGAATGACCTTTTATGGGTAAATACTAGTCAATAAATATCTCCTCATACTCTACGATTAGTTTCATTGAAGGACAAACAAGTAATCATTGAAATGATTGAAATAGTGACTATGGGAGTTAAGGATTTACAAACTAGGTTCTGGAAAGGTCATCCTAGTGGTGAATGTTTAATGGGAACGTTTATATGTTAAATTGAGGAACTCTCCTAGATATATTGACTTGGTAGTTCGAGTTAAAATGTTTATCACCTTTCTCTACATTTCTTGTTATTCTTGAGATTGGATACCTTTCAGTTTCAACAATAATTTTAGTTGAGTGAGTACAGTTGATACATTTTATTAACCTTATATAACTAATTGGCTTTGATTGACCAATTGTCAAGATTACGAAAGATGAAACTTAGATGGATAATCTAAGAAATTACTTGGATTTGTTAGAAGACCCATTAAGTTTTGATTAAATGAGGAGTCAAAGTGAATATAGATCTAACTGAAGTTATGTTGATGTTAAGATTTTTGTTAATACAAGTTCTATTACATTACAAGGGTATCAACTAGGAATTATATGTTTATTACATAAGGAAAACTAATATTCCATAAGAAGTATAGCCTTTCTAGACTAAGGTATCTAGATTCTTTTTTAAGCAAAGGAATTAACCTTAATGGGTTTACTTGGATATTCTATTGGTGTGAGGTTTTCTACGACTAGGAAATTGTCAGGTTATAAAGAAGAATAATTGGTAGGAGTATCCTTGTCTCATTCTCATATGTGATTGTATGGAACAAGTGATTATAAAACTAATGTGTGACATCAGAACACGCTTGTACCCTTGCTTGGAAATTCAACAAAAGTATAATGGTGATAATTAATTAAACAATATACATGTGTATTCTAAGTAGTTCATAGGATGCTTATGTTAAAATGGTTCATTTAATTTTATATATTCTTATTCCAGTGATATTTACTATAGATGTTAGGATACTTTGAGTGGCTTCTATAAAATTCATACTTTAATGTGATCAATATTTATGAGATAAAGGTATACGTTATATGCATAAATACCTTGACAATCTATATCATTTTGATATATGGATTGCATGAGATATTGAGTGTAAGACTACTATGTGTTATTACAAGTAAAATTGTACATTGGCATATGAATTTCATATAAAAAGGAGACATGCAGTCACCCTTATAAAGGTATGTGGTTATATTTATAAAGGTGTGCAGGTATATATGTAGACCATTTGTTGTTACATACATAGTGTTAGTATGTACAAAGAAAAGAGGTTATCTTGAATTATTTTAAGTGGTCAAGAAATGTACGGTAGTTCTTTTGTTTATAAACAATGCACATATACATTTTCCCTGGGAATTAATGTGCCAATAAAATTGTTTTGTATCTTGCTGAACCATGACATAAGGATGAAAAGAAGGAACTAAAGGAGGGTGTTTATTTCATATTATCATGTAGTAAGAAGGATGATTTCTTATTATTATGCTTAGGGAAAAATATTTTCTTACAAAGTTTTATTTTTGTTAATACAAAGTGGTACTAACAAGTGAATTTAGAAGATGGTCAATATTCTTTGGAACTTGTTGATAGACACGAGCATAAAATATTATCCATGGTAAGGATATGGTAAGAGAATAAAGATCAAGGACTCATGAACAAATATATTAAAGCCTGCATAAGAAAATAGGTAAACGTATTTGATGTTATTTTGGTGCATGTTGTAATTATCAAATATGCAAGAAACAATAAATGATTGATGTTAAAAAAGAACTTTCATGGACTCAAGAAGGAGGTTGGGTGGAAAAGAAAATTCCTAGACTCAAGGGAGGAGGCTTGAGGGGAATTATGAGAGAGTTTGTGATATCAATAACAAGACTTAGGCACAAAGTTTTACATTTGGAAAATAGGATGTTGTTTGATGTTTTTGAGAGGAAAACTTTTGACTAGCAATCAAAAGGGATAGCAACCTCAAAGTTTTAGCATGTAAGTCCAATTGGTGTCAGCAACTTGAGAGAGAGTTATGTGTTTAGGAGAGAGATGTTAAAGATGAAAAAGTCAAGGAAAATTTTATTGACCAACAAAAGTGTTGTTAAAATTTGTTCAAATTCATGATAAAAAAATAAAACAAATATTAACGCTTTTCTTAATAACTAGACTATTGAATGTATTAATGTGTAAATGTTATGAATAATTAAATAGGAAAAATTCCCTCAAGGACGAGGGTGAATGGTAAATTTTAAAAAGGTTACTTCTTGAAATTATGTGAAATAGATGATGCTAAAGTGTGAATGAAAGAAATGTCTATCTCAAGTTGAGGACTAGTTAAAGCATCCAAGTACTAGAGATAAATTACGTACTCCAAAAAGATAAGTAAATCAAAATTACTTATGAATTCTTTTGAAGGTAATCTTGTATTAGGTCTTCTTATGATGGTAAAAGAACAAGCAAAGGAAAAAATATGTTTCCATAAATTTCCAATGTTGTGTTGTAGAAAGGGCTTGTTGTTTATGTTTCAAGTTGGTTATGGATTAATGACATGTTACTGAATAAATTTTGGAAGACCTAGTTTTTGTGCACAAAAGTGTAGGTTATGAAGGATAAAATTTGGTGGGAATCGCAAAAGATTGAATATGATAAAAGAAAAGATGAAAGAAATCACAAAGGATGCAGAAGCAAGCAATAAGAACCTAAATGGAAGTTAAAACAAAACTTTGTTGAATATGTAGCACCGAGGACGGTGTTAATTCTAAGGGGGAAAGGATGTAACACCCCCTTAGTACGTGACTGAAAATGTCGAAGTGTAAGTAACCATCCTAGATCCAAATCCTAGGCTCTATCAAGAGCTGAGAGGGATAAAATCTCTTGATGTGCAAAACTCTCCTCAAATAGCTCCTTGAGTGCAATACATGAGAAGAGGTTTGCACCTCGGGAGATTTGATTCCTCTCGGTGCTTGATAGAGCCTAGGATTTGGATCTAGGATGCTTTAATTCATTGGTGATGATGCAAAAATGTAGTTTGATCAACATTGTAAGGAATAGGTAAATTTGAAAAAACAAATAGAATTATGAGGATTATCTCAATGTAAGTAATAAGTATTAAGGATTGAATAAATTGTTAAACTGGAAAATAGAGACAATAATTTTTTAAGGATGAAATAAATGAAAATATGGTTCACATCATGATCATTCTCAATCTATATTCTTCATCTTTTCTTATCTTCACACCTAATAGTTTTGACATCTTCTCATATCGATCATATGAGAATGGAGGTTGAAATTGTAGACCTGCCAAATCTTTAACTTGAGATATTGTTGTAAATGTCAAACCTTGTCTCTCTTGCATTCCAATATTAATAATATATTTTTCCAATGCCAATCCTTGTGACTTATCAATTGCTAAAACCCAAGCGATTTTCAATGGAAGTTGTTTTTTATTACCTCTTTTGATAGATGTAATAGGAACAACTTGAGGAAATGATTCATCCCATGGTACCCCCACATAATTATCGAATTTTATTAAAACATACGTGGGTGGTTCTAGAGGTGAACTTCCAGGGTTATATACAATTTGTTGTATAACTCCAAGAGCACCATTGACGAGTCCTGCATTAGTCCATAGGTTTGATGTCAACATTACCTTTGCTCCTATGGCTACTAGTAATTCAAGTTCCAACCCTTCTTCATCTCCTTCCATAGAATAGTTGTTTCTTATAGATGTAGCAATACTGGTCGCAATGGGACAATTTAGGCCTCTTATTAAATGCTTGTTATGACAGTTTACATCATCATTTGTTGTAAACAAATGTATCTCCTTATCGAATTAATTTTTCATTGAAGCATATAAGGAAGTATCTGTACGAGTCATCAACAATTTCCAATCCTCAATTGTTGGAACTACATCTCTAATATTCATTAACAAATTACGAAACGATATTTATTCATTGCTTTGTCCATTCCGTCGAAACACAATATCGAGGGTCACAGATGTTGTGAATGTGTTCCACAATACTTTTGCAATACCTTCTAATGCATAAGCAGGATTATCCATGACATGTGGAAATTGTCCCAAATCACTGACCAATATAATTGATCTTCCACCAAAAGGTATATTAGCATTTTCTGGGAAGACTTGGAGAAGCCTTGAATCTATTCTGATTAATATATTTTTTCCAATAAACTCATTTCATCGATCAAAATATATTTAACAGACCTCAACTCTTCTTGTAAGTTAATTAAACCCGGTCCTCGTAAAGGATTAATTTATTTGATCAATAAATGAAGTGCAGAATTAACTGTTGTTGTAGATATGTTGAATGCTTCCACCCCTGTAGGAGCTAGAATAAGTAATGGAATTTTCTCTGGATGCGAGAGATTTGCAAGTGTATTTTTAATGGCTCCAATCAAATATGAATTTCCTGTACTGATAGTTCCTGGGATTATCATGCGTAGTATATCAACACCTATTCTATAATGCTCAAGGATAACATTGTATGTGATTCTTTACTTATCCCCCAAACTATCAACTAAGTAAGACTTTGCATGTTGATTAGTAGAGATATTTTTCTTTTTTTCACATTTCTGAGATGAAATGAATTGCACGACTGGAGGTCTCCTCATCTACAAAAGTAGTGTTCCAATCATTCATATGAGCAAGATCCCTATGTCCAAGAATCTCAAACTCATTATAATTTATAAATTGATTTTTATATAATCCACATATGATCTCCCATTCATGCTGCCTAGAATCTCTTTCTGGATTTGGATGTTCTTCTTATTTATCGGATTCAACTCGAGCTTATGTAGGCACAGGATTATGATCAATATGCCAAGGTATATACTGCAAATTCTGCCAATTCTGTACTATTTCATTAGATGTGTGGCCTATATATTTTCAAAAGTCATGAAATGTCTTGTACAAAACCAACTTGGACCAACAAAATTCAACAAACTTCTCATTCTTTTTTATCAGGAATAGAGTTAAATCTAGGAAGTACATGTACAATAGATGCATTCCTTCATTGTAACCCTTTTCCCCCTGACGACGTTTGTCATATGACTTGTATTTTGCAACATCTATCAATGTAAGTTCCTCCATATTCTCAGGTCGCTTAGTATATGCATCAATCAGAGAATTATCGTTGTCACCATTATATGTATCAACTTGTACTTATTTGAAAACCTTCATACCAACATTTAGAACCACAAAATGATGACTACATTTTGGAAGAGGAATCTCTAGAAGTAAATGACATGTCTCGTGTTCACCAATGTTCCTATAAATAATGGATTCACACAAAAAACTTGTATATGCACGTGCTATGGGTTCATTTGGATTATGGATAGAAGAGATCCGCATTAACATATTTTGGAAAGTTTCATATCCATTTTTCTGATTTAGCAGCATATTTCTCTATGTAATTAATAACCACGCGCTTGGAAAGTACAGGTTGCCAATCTATATTAGCCCTCCACATCATCAATGTTTCAC
Source organism: Pseudotsuga menziesii (assembly GCA_001517045.1). Classification (NCBI taxonomy): domain Eukaryota; kingdom Viridiplantae; phylum Streptophyta; class Pinopsida; order Pinales; family Pinaceae; genus Pseudotsuga; species Pseudotsuga menziesii. The sequence goes on along the minus strand of LPNX010260604.1, from coordinate 246,960 downwards.
GATTGTGTGTATTCACTCTGTCATCATTTCTTCTAGGTTCATACTTTTTTTCTCCTTGTTCATCAATGTAAATTTTTGAATGGTCACATAGATCCCATGGTGAGTGGTACCGACAAGCTATTTTTCCTCCCTTCTTTTGAAGACAACTTTTCTCATTGCAAGTAATATGACGCTCGACACAGCTAAGAAGTTATTCATAATCAATCATTGGTTCTGATTGAAATATATGCTTTGTGTCTTTTATAGAAGGATGATCATCTACATTAACTCCAATTTGAATCTTATTTTGATGTCCCTCATGTGGATTATTGCATGCACAAATCTATCGAAATGATTTTTTGCAGATATAACTTCTCGAGGATCATCCCAATTCAAATTGTCCATGTTGGGAGCATTTTTAAACAAAGAAACCCATGGACATGAGGAGATCCACGATTTTGCCATTCATAGCGACTCTAATAATCTGTAGCCTGATGAAAATGTTTGAAAACCTCTTTTTGAAACATTGTATGTCTCAAGTGCATATAATGTGCTATGATGTGTGGATTATCAATTACATTTTGACATCTCCATTTTCTCGCTTCATGTGTATTTGTAGGACTTGTGCATGGCATTAATTTATGAAAATTAGGACACTGCATATTCATTGCACTTAGTGTGAAGAATATTGTTGGACAACCTATCTATTGAATCAAGTTGGATAACTCTTGAGGACACTTGCTCCAATATGCATGTGTACCTCTTAATACCATTCCAAATCTCATTAATCTTTCTCCCAATCTTGAATCTGGAATATTTTGTAAATGTTTTCGTAGCTCTTCCATTGTTGTGGGTAGTTCATTAATATTTTTCTTGACAAAAACAGTAGAGGAAGCTTGAGCATGATGTATCATTATGATATTTAGTAAAAAATATCTGAAGCGAGGGTGCCTTCGAAATTTGTTATCATGATATCTGAAAAGATGTTTTGTGTACTCATGTAGATGGACATTTCACCTTTGCGTTGTAACCAATATTCCTATCCTTAAGGGAAAAATGATGTAAATTACATATCAAATAATCCAACAATGTTATACTCGTTAATCGGAGATGATCCAATTCCTTTCTAGTTAAGACCATTAGTCAAGTATTCATTCACGTTATTTTCATCCGGATTTGGATTATTTTCCCAAGCTCTAATAATTTTTATCTCTCGTGGTGCACTTGGAATCCTTGATGCAAAATAAGTTGTTTGTAAACCATGTAACATATCATCAACTCTTGGTATCCCTTCCAACATTGAAAATTCTGTGTCGCCATCAATATCAAGAAGAGTAACATAATGAAGCATATGTGAGATATATGTTTCATTTTTAGGTAACTCTTCAACTATGTCAGAATCCACTCGAACATCTAGATAATATGGATCATTATGAATTTTATATAATAATGCACCCATAACTCTTTTTTTTCTAACAGTGAAATCATAACTGGATCCTTGGCGCCCTTTTTATTGCACAATGACCATTAAGTCCAAGTTGTTAATATGTCATGGAAATGTCTTGACAACATCTTTCATCTCATGTGAAAAACTAATGGTGTGTCCTCGATACTTGTGTTGTCCACCTATTGAATGCATCGCCTGCAATATTGGACTTGCACGTGCTATCAACATCTCTTCAACTTGTGTGAGATATTCAAGGACATGAAGTTGAGTTCCTGGATCCATGCGGTTCATAGCCAATAATTTGTGATTAGATCCCTCTTGTAATAATCATACACACATTGGACTTGTACTTGTATTACGTACTTGTATTTCAGCATATGAATCTAGGTAGACATGACACATTTGAACTTCAGCTAATCGATCAATTGGTTTACGAAATTTGCAATGTCTAGTATACATTTCTTCATATGGTACCGATATATTATCATCCATTTCAGCACCTTGCTCTCTAACTATTACACGTTGAGCATCCCCATTTAGATTTCTATGTTCTTCCAATTGCTTCAACTTTCTCTTTCGATATGCTTTTTGATGATCAACATTTCGTTTTCTTTGTTCTTCTAGTTCTTGTGCTATCAATTCATCCAACTTTATTTTTCGATATTATTTTTGTCGATATGCATTTGGGATCATAATATTAATTGGAATTGCTTGAAAGTGGACCATGTCATCAACACGTTGTTCGTTGACCATTACACGTTGAGAATTTTCCACAATTGGTTCCACTGGTATATTGATTGAATTTTATCTTTGTCATTCGACATTTTGATTTTTTTGTTGTTCTGCAAATTGATTTCTTGCTTCTTCCAATTTCTTTGACTTTATCTCTCAATACACTCTTTGACGATCAATGTCTCATTTTCTTTGTTCTTCTCGTTCTTGTACTGTCAACTCATCCAATTTTTTTTTTCGATATTCTTTTTGTTGATCTGCATTTGGGATCATATTAGTAATTGAAACTGCTTGAAATTGGACCATGTCATCAATACATTTCTCACTGACTGTTACACATTAAGCATCTTCCACAGTTTGTTCCACTAGTATATTGGTTGGATTTTGTCTTTCTCGTTCGAAATTTTGATTTTTTTTTTGTTCTACAAATTGATTTCTTTCTTCTTCCAATTACTTTGACTTTCTCTCTCAATATTTTCTTTATCGATTAGTGTTTCATTTTCTTTGTTCTTATCGTTCTTGTGCTGTCAATTCAGTCAACTTTCTTTTTCGATATTTTTTTTGTTGATTTGCATTTGGGATCATATTAGTAATTGGAACTACTTGAAATTGGACCATGCCATCCACACTTTTCTCTCTGAGCGTTACACATCGAGAATCTTCCACATTTGTTTCCACTGGTATATTGGTTTAATTTTATCTTTGTCGCTCAACATTTTGATTTTTTTGTTGTTTCGCAAATTGATTTCTTGTTTCTTCCAATTGCTTCAAATTTCTCTCTCGATATGCTCTTTGTTGATCATTGTTTCGTTTTCTTTGTTCTTCTCATTCTTGTGCTGTCAATTCATCCAACTTTCTTGTTTGATATTCTTTTTGTTGATCTTCTTGTTCTTTGTTTCATTCTTCTCCTTCTTCTGATGTCATTTCGCTAGATTTTTTCCTTGATATGCTTTTTGACATTTGGCGTTCTCTAATTTTTGTCCCTCTCTTATTTGTCTCATAGCATCTTCCGTATGCACATCTTCCATTTCTAGGTCAGACTCTATATAAAAAAATGGCAATCATTAATATATACACTAATTTATTTTTTTTATCAATGAAATCTACACTGAAATTAATGCACTGAAGGAATAATAGCTACACAGAAACACAATACACTGAAAAGTATGAAATTAAAAAAAACATACACTGAATTCTATACAAATTTAAAACTCAATATATTTTAAATAAAATTAACTGATTTGGGAGGATTGAACCTTAAACCTCATGCCCATTATCCCAACACCCTTACCACTATACCATAGGTAATTCTTATGATTAATAGTAAGGAAAATATTTATAAACTTAAATCATATTGCATTTGGTGAAAATGGGGGAAGGGTGGATCAACAGGATTTGATCCCATGACCTACCTCTAACCATCACAATGTTTTACCAATGGAATACACCCTAAATTAGTTGTTAGTTACTTATAATAGTTTACATTTATATCTTTAAATTTAATTTAAATTTATATTTCAATATATAATGGGGTTTACATATATATTGAAATATAAAGTGGGTTTCCTTACATCATCATATGAACATAAATATTAATTTTATCTTTAATATAATTATAATTTAAATATAAATTTCATTTTTTTAAATTAAAATTATATTTTAATTTAATTAATTTAATATATATTTCAATATATTTATATTAAAATACAAATATTAAATATATATTAATACATATTTCAATATATATATATATATATATATATTGTGTGATTTTCATTTTAACTCACAGGAACTCCTCCCAGCACATCATAAAGTGAAGAAGCTTTCAAACTATGGCTAGAGTTGAGCAAAGAAAAGTGACTCTGAGTGGTTGAGAAAATTCAAGACCCCCATAGCCACACACAACCAAAGTTTCAAACTTGTTTCTCTCTCCAATGATAACAATAAGTATTGCTATGTTATAACATCGTGTCATCAACAAAAACCAAATATTTTGCAGTGGTGTCATCCAGAGAAAGCATATTATTTAATATGACTTCCACATACACATTGCAGGCATGTATGTGTCAATAGTCATCATGAACGACATGGTATATCATACAAAACCATTTGGAAGTGGTTGTAGCTCTACCACCGGAGTGATGATAATAATAAAAGAAGGTTAAACATTTTTAGTTTTTTAGTTTTCCATTGGTTTAGACCATCTTTTCCAAAAATGAAGCCATATTTTTCAATTCAACTCTGCAATATTAGCACCTGATATTTTATGATTTAATCAATCCCACAAAAATTCGGACTGGCGTAATTTTATCTTGTTTACTGTTGGATCTTGAAATGAAGGAATTAGGCTAGGATGACTGATTGGGATGGATGGATGGTTAGGTATGTGCGAGGAAGAGATGGAAGCATGAGGTCGCACTGGCTGGCTTCGAGGAGGAGATGGCTGTGTGAGCCCGCCCTCTTATTTTCCAGTCTCCCTCTCTGCTAGAGAATTTAGCTATTTCAACCTCCAAATGGTAAATTACCAGTGGAATGATTGACAACCTTATTATAACTATGCTACAGAATGTGGATGTCAGTATCCCACAGCTTGGTGCTTCTACTGGGTTTACTGTCGATGTTGCTGGATCAAGGTAGCTAGCTGATTCAATGGTTAAATATTAAACCAATCATAAAATATTAATAACACACTTAAGTTGTTGAATATAAAATCCCTTTTCTGGAGAATTTAAAATTTAAAATTTAAAATTATTGCCTATTGGGTTTACTGTCGCTGTTGTTGGATTAAGGTAGCTAGCTGATTCTTGGTGTTTATTATGATGTAGTTTGTGATACTTCTTGTTGTTTATATAGTTATTTTTATCTTTAATTTTCTATTTTTTTTATAGCCGACATAGCGTTATATAACGTTACATAATTTTACGTAACAATACAAGATATCCCCCATAAAGTTATGTAACGTTATGTAATTTTATCTTTAATTTTATATTTTGTTTTATAGCCGACACAACATTAAAAAATATCCCCCATAAATTTATGTAGTGTTACATAACGTACGTAACGTTACAATATCTCCCCCATACTGGGATGTAAAGCACCTCTCAGTGCAAAAAGAATTCTAAGTACTAACCCTACCCTCATCAAGCTATAGATGAAAATGAAAAATGCTAGGATATTGAAAGCGTGCACGACTAAAACGATGATTGGGGACGTATTCACTAGGGGGGGAAGAAGGTAATAGTTGAGTGAATCCTTGGGATCAAGTAAATATTTCCTAAGGTCATATTGGTTCCGAAACATACCAAAAGTAAGCCAGTGGAAATCCTTAGACTTAAAACGATAATTCTTACTTTATCCTTATTTTGGGCCTTAAGTGCCAAGGAGTCCTCCCTAGAACTTATAATAAAAAGCGTAAAATTGAAAGAGATTAGATTATAGTCACCTTAGATCAATTAAAGATGATATTTTATATAATCGCTTACCTAGAGGAATTATTATGGAAGAGGTACCAAGAGAGTATTATTAATACTTTAAGTAAAGTGACTTACTTTATAAGTATAGATACAAAACTATACTCTAATAAATTAAATACATGCACAATTATGGTTAAAGAGAGAGGTATACTTTTCCGTTTAATTAAACAATTTTAAGAAAAAGGGAAACAACCTTGCGGGCCACGAAAGGGTCAGTGCAAGAAGATGAGGGACCTTTTAGATGCAATCCTATTCTTCAAAAGCATGGTCATGTTACCAAAAAATACAACACGTTTCTGCTACATAGCACTTGCTATGGTTCAACCCGAGCTTGACATGTCATGGGACATGTAGGATAGGAAACCATATCACGTACGTGTTATATAACTAAAAAACGCGTATGCAATTTGTAGTTCTAAAATGTGTACGCGATTTGGAAAACTAAAATTAATTTATATAGACAGGCCAAAACCCGCGGCCTATTATACCCATCAAGAATGCGAAACCGGTAGTGATTTGGAGCATTTTGGAGCAAATTGGGTGCTTGGGATTGTTGGAGGAGCTGATTTAGTAGGAGGGGAGGAAATTCCACTGGTGAATTATTATCTAACCAGGTAATTCAATCACCCAAAGCATTATTTTTTATCAATTCTAAACCTAGAATATTGTTTTTTAATAGAATAAAACAACCAAATTTTGTATTATTTTGCAAATTGGAAATAACTGAGTCACTAATTAAATTCACATCTCCCTCAACCAAGATGAGTGAATAACTACAATGAATTCATTTTCAAGAGCTCAAACATTCCTAATGCAATAAAAAATTGAAAAATTTAGAACTCCTCCCTTTATACAATGTATCCATCCACCTGAAACCCAAATTTCCAACCCTCCGAGGACATTTCCCAATGATACTAATTGAATAAGTTTCCTCGGAAATGGCCATAACAAGATCAAATGCATGTGCACAAGCATGAATAGAAAAAATGCATAAAAATTTAGTAAATTGGTTTCTCAAAATTTCATCACAAGTGTATGTAGTTATACATTTCCTCTTAGTTAAGCACCCTCAACTAAATGCCAAAACACATTAACAAAGTGCCTCTAGAACCTGCCCTTTGAAACATAAAACAATGTATTATATAAAATCAACAATATATATATATATATATATATATATATATATATATATATATAAACACAAAGTTAAAACTAGTAACTATGACTAGTTTTATTCCTTCCTCCAGTAAGTTTAGCAGCCACCACCATTTTTTCACTATAATATTTGCACTTCTTGGTTATAGCACCCACCTCATTTGTGTTTTAATTATAACTTCCTCAACACTTTGCTCTTGTTCTGCACATAGGAATTACCCTCCGTTCCCCTGGCCTTATCATAATGACAAAAAAAGTTGAAATATACAAACCTTCTCACTGTGATATCGAATTACAAGTGAACATGTCCTGACACCCCCATACAACCCCGGTATTCATTGGGGGACTAGTGCTAATTAATTAAAGCTCATCACCTAAACTAAATAGAACTTGAATTCTGCTTCTTTTATCCTATAAACATAATAAAGAAAATTAGAAACATGTGAGACCCTAGGTCTCCCTAAGGTCCCTTGATCTAGCAAAGACATAAATGACTTTACTAAAACAGTCTATGCCCCTACATCACTAGGTTTATCAACCATTTTTTAAAATAGAAAAAACATTGGGTAGTATATTTCTACATGTCTATTCTCTAAGCTCATCTACAACCAATTATAGTCCAGTCCACAAATTCTCCATTTTTCCATGTAACTTTTGGTTGGTTTCCATGTTTATACAACAATGGAAATAGTAAACACCCATGAACTACCTAGATTGTTCCGTGAGAGTATTCCCAACCATGATCAAGTCAATTATATTTAGAGGATATGGTGGCAACCTTGTATCACCCCTTTTCTTGCCTCACATGTCCTAATAGTCCCTTGCCCCTTTCTTTTACATACCTAAGGGACATAAAGGCCAAAACATGTGAAAATAACACTCCCAAATTCAAAGAATTTTAAACCCAAGTGTGCATGGAAAAGTCACCAATGAGGGTCAAGAAGTTCCTTAACTTCTAGAAAGAAGTTGAACGAAACTCACTATTTAATAGTTAAATGTTTAATTTTAAGTTTTAAATGTATGTAAGTGAATGCCATTAAATTGCTTACTTGAGTTTGATTTAATTTACATTTTCAATTTCGAAGAGATGTCATTATATACCATGTATATGTTTCTAATGATTTCATTATTTATTTTTTTATTGCAGTTGCGGCTATGGACACAAATGCTGAAATATTGATTGAGCTTTCCCACTTGAGAGGACTCAGTACTTATTTTCGTGGTGGTGATAGGATTTGATGTTCACTTGCATCCACTTTGGATGCAATTGTTGAGACTATTACATTGCCAAGAAACATACTATATTATATTACATCGTATAGAGAAACAAAAAGACGAGAGTACGAGGATGGGCTTGGCTGCAATGCAATAAAAAAGTTGAAAATTACCAAAGAGCATATATTTTCATTATTTAGGGACCCTCGCATGGGGGAAATCCAAAATGCAAATAGGCCACATATCTCTATCGAGTGGTGCACATATCAGCCATTTGTTGATAACTTGATGGACAGATGGTATATGGTTTTTGATATGCCACCACACAACAATAGGGAAATCTCCCTGTATTTCCTTCGTAAGATGTATGCAGACTTCGTGTTGGGTAAACACGTAAACTATTTTGATATATTGCAGTTTTAGGGGATCGGTGGGGGGATGCCCCAAAACCAACCCAATGCTAGGCTTCGAGACGTTGATCGCCCTATCCCTGCACCTCACAAGAAGTTTCCTAGGCTAGATGTCACACCTCTACATAATGTTATTCCATAGACACGTGATGCATAGTTGAGTTTGGCATGGGTAGTTGTTCATCATAGCACTATGGTTCAACATATGGGTGAGGAAGGGACATCTGTCCCTGGTGTGGTACATACACCAGGTCATCACAGTGCAGGACCATCTCTAGTGCAGTACCACCCACTAGTGCAGTACCCCCATCTAGTGCAGGACCATCTACTAGTGCAGCACCATCAACACATTCCCAGCCTACTTTTGAGCCCCACGAGTGCACATCGCATGGTCGTCCCTGCTATGGTCTTTCGTCAGATGTTGCCTTCAGTGGATTTTTGAGTGATGTATGTATATGGTTAATTGTAATAAATTCTTCATTTATTTTCCTCTTTGTACACATATGTATAGTTTGACATAATATATTAATTTTGTGAACTTGCAGTTGATGCTTTATGCCGGTAGCGATGCCCCAGAGTTCCATGTTCCACACTCTACATAGGGGCATGACATTCCATCCACTGATCCCTTGGTTGGTGGAGAGATTCCTATAGCACCTATTGCCATATCTCACACCGAGGTAAACATTCTAAAATTTCAGTTTTTTAATACTTGTTAATTTGTTAATTTCCACATACTGTACATGTTAGTTCACTAATGCTATCTATGGTCTAATATTTACAATTATTAAACTTGCAGATGCCAGATCCTTCATGGGGGAAAGCAGTGATGGAGGTAAATCCATGGTAGTATCGACCGAGGAAATATCTTGGCATGACATTCCATCCACTAATCCCTTGGTTGGTGGAGAGATTCATATAACACCCATTGTCGTATCTCACACCGAGGTAAACATTTTAAAAATGTTAGTTTTTTAATACTTGTTAATTTGTTAATTTCCACACATTGTACATGTTAGTTCACTAATTCTATCTACGATCTAATATTTACAATTATTAAACTGGAAGATGCCAAATCCTTCATGGGAGAAAGCAGTGATGGAGGTAAACATTTTGAACATTTAAAAAATGTCATTTTTAAATACATGTATCTTCGTTGAATCATGCATGTCTAACTACATGAACTCCTACTGACTATAGGCACCAACCGAAACACCTGGACCATTTCCTCGAGTTGTATCTCCTCAAAGGAAATATGTGAACAAGGTTTATGTGTATATGAGGCGGCTTACTCCTAGCAAGAGTCCTGTTGTCCACGACCATGGAGCTACTTATACCATGGTAATTTATATCCTTCGATGATATTTCTTCGTTAACTTGAAATCTAGTGCATAAAATGTTTTGTTAATGTTGGATTTGCATGTTTACTGCATCAGGAGCCAGAGTTTACTATTGAAAACCTTGCAAGTTTGGATGATGCAGCAGTCAATGCTGCATCTACAATGGAAACAAGTCACACAGAGGTACAACTATTTCAACATGATCGTTACATAGTTTATTATTGTTGGCATATGTTTATTCATGCATGCCTAACTATTTCAACATTTGGTGATTGTAGCCACTAGTAGCAGGAGTTATTGATGCAGAAGTCAATGTGGTATCTGCAATAACAACAAGCCACACAGAGGTACAACTATGTGAACATGATATAGACATAGTGTGTTATTGTTGTCTATTGTTTATTCATGCACATGTCTAACTATTTCAACATTTGGTGATTATAGCCACCACCAGTAGCAGCAGTTCCTGCCCCCTCTAGTTCCACCATGGATGTGACCATCCTTGATGTTCAACAAACAGCTCCATCTGCTACACAAGGAACACAATCCCCTTTGTCACAGTCTCTCACTGAGGTGAGATGTCCATTAATGACCAATTGTTTCATGCAATGTCCATTAACATTTTGATAATTGTTGAGTTAATTTAGATATGGTATTTTATTGAGCTAATGTATTAGTACATAGTTATTTGAATTTAACAATTGATATTTAATTTGCAGGATATAGAGATGCACACTGGTCCTAGAGTTGTTCCTATAGGATCAACCTCGAGAAATCACAAGAGGAAGCTTGAGTTTTGATGTTTCTTATGGGATGTGTACATTTCGATACAAGTACATGTGGCTTGGATAGTTTTGGATACATGTACTTTTGGAGACATGTACATTGACATTTCACTTACATGTACATGTGGCTTGGATAGTCTTGGATAGTTGTAGAGACACATGTACTTCTAGTTACTTTTGGATATATATGTACTTTTGGATACTTTTCGAGACATGTACATTGACATTTCAGTTATAAATGAATGATACATTTCACTTTGAATTTGTTCTTTGGTTTCCACATGTTCTTGTGTCAATCTATTGATTTGTGTGGATTATCTATTACTTATGAATGCACTATGTCAAAAGAAAAAACTATTATATCTAAAGGTTTCAATGATTTCACTACATGCACACTAAAGTGAAAGTTCTTGCTCATGTAATTTAATAAATAAAAGTGCAATACAATGTATTTCAAGGTTTCAATGAACTCACTACATGCAAACCAATTAGATATATCTAATTAAAAATTGTGAGTTTGGATGATTAAATTACAAGTTAAGTCAATGCTCAAGTGTAATTTGATAAAACTAAGTGCTATACATGCTTCACATTTCATCAATGACCAACAACACTATTCAACAAACCTCATGCACCCAATGTCACGAATCCCACGTCATGAATCCAATGGAATCGATGGTTCGTCGATTGGAGGCCTGAGCATCGATCTATGGTGAGTTGCAGGTCACCTCCAGATACCATTCAAGGACACCTGGTGGACTTGTGCTCGGTGCGCAAAAAACCTCACGGAGCCGCAATTTTGAATTCCGTCAACTCTTGCTATTGTGTTTGGGCACGGGAAATATGGAAATGCCAATGGCATCCCCACCATCAGTGGCTTTCCAATTTTGTCCCTCATTGGTGTGACTGCATTGTCCCCTACTGAGCAAAACCCTAGTTTCAGAAACCACCGTAGACGGAGGTTACCAAGAAATAGACATGCGGGTATAAGAGGTGAGTTGTCAAGAAGGAGATTATACAAGCCTTAAAACATAAGTTTATCGTTGCGGCATCTTTTTTCCATCATCCTAGTTGTATATATCAGCTCAAAACATTGACAATATTACCTACTTGAAAAATTAGGGTTTTAGTCCTGTAAGAGAGCCTACAAAGAACTTTGATAGGTATGACCTAAAGAGGTACATGTATGTATTCTAATGTTATGTATATCATGTGAATGAGATCTTGAAATGTTCATATGATTGATATATAGGGTTTATTGATCATATGTAAAATTTTGCATGTTAATTAACTTGACATACAAGAGAACTTTTGGCATATTTATAAACAACATTATGGAAAATTTCGCATATCAAGAACACAAAATGAACATATTTATAAGAAACATACATGGGAAAATTAAAATTATGATACATAACCCATCATGGTAGATCCCACCTATTATCATACAACCAAGCCCTCTGGATCATCTCTTATAATTATGGTATCCATTAGTCTCTCATGCTCTGTATCCGGTAAGAAGTAGCATATCTTTGATGAATTTTGGCTAGGCATTGTTCGTACCTGGAGGTTTGTACCAATGATTAAGTTGGTAAAGTGATACACACTTGCACCTGGTTTGTAATCGCTGTAAACATATCCATCCTTCTTTCTTGCATTGTTGTCATGTGTAAGGTATTCACCTTTAACAACCATAGACCCGATGGGGAAGTGATTGTTTTCATGATTAGTCATGGACATAATGAGGATTTGCTTTCCCTCTATACAACGTGCCAACCGGTAATCACCACCCCATTCACTATCTTTTGAGGAAACCACTTCGTATATGTGTCATGCATAGTATGATTGTAGGTATATGATAAAATATTTTTTGTGTGATACAAGGCCATTAATGTGAGTTTCAAGACTTCGTAAATAAACAAAAAAAATGTTAAGGAAATGCACCATACTAGGTTGTACAAGGTTTGATACATGATCAAAATATATAGAAATAGACGATTGGTCTTCTTCCAACAGAGCTAACTCAACAATTGTATGATGATCAAGTGGAAGTGATATGCGATCCCATCCATCAACCCAATCCAATGATTCACACACATCCTAGTCACCATCACAACAAGGCGGGGAAAAACAAGCGAGTTTTCTGGTCCAAATTTCAAATACTGGGTTATTAGAGCTTCGAACCGAATGAAAGCCATGAGTCCCAAGAATAGTCTTGCACTCCCATGCATGTGAACGATCTATGTCTACCACCTCCCAAAAAAATCTCTCTACATGTCTCTTTCTCGTGGATTATACTCGCATAGCCGATTCCTCTCCCATTACTAACGTGCTCCACCTGACTATAGATTGAGAATTTTGAATAGTAGATATTGTAGATAATTTCAATTCCTCTCTTTGTAGGTCTATTTTGACACATGCTCCGGCTCTATCATGCTCTCCTTTACCATGCCCAGTCTCAAAATAGTTCCACATATGTGGATTTTGTAGTTCTTATGCAATGAACACGACCATTGAAATATGCGTGCATTTTTGAACTGACCAGCACATCCATCAGACCAAATCCAGTGTCGATCCATCTATATGTTCCTTCGCTTCAAATCATCATAGAACATGATGAAGCAATGACGTAAATAGTGGAATTCATGGCACCTATCATCACTTATGTAGAAGTGATATTCCTTCAGAATTTATCTTTGCTCTTCACTACTATTTGGGCCATGCCTATATGTGATATGCACCATCAATGAAACCTGCTCAGAGTCATAATACTGACTTTGGATCTCATTTTGAGGTTGCAAAGTGTAGTTCTCAGCAAAGTATAGTACCTCGAGGAAATGCATCTCTGCATATTCTAAACTTCTCATCCTGCCATCGTGCCAAGTGGACATGCTGAACATATTGATGTGTCCTTTCAATAATTTCCTTGACGAAGACACTAACTTGTATCTGTTGACACAAAATGACCTCAATATCAGGGTTTTTTTGTAAGTATGGAATGAAATGCAGCTATTCAAACATAAATTTATAGATAAATGCATGTACATGGGATGTCACCAATTGTATTTTTTTGCTTTCTTTCCTTGGGACTATTTCATAGTTGATATATTTGAAAATTTTCATGTCTGTAACCATATTCCCAAATTCATTGTCTCCAGACTCGTGCATACATTGGCTCAATAATGCCATTCCAGCACAGTTGGAGCAAGTTCCATCCAAACAGGATTTTGCATAGTATGTTTTCCCCTCAGGCCTATTGCACATGATACTATGAATGAATTCTCTTGATGAGGTCGGTGGTATTGTCAAGGAGAAATCTTGCACATGGTTAGTATGCAACACATGCCGAATGTACAAAAATGTTTCATAGTAATATTCATATTCTACATGGTATATACAACAACAAGTGTTACAAAGAGTATTTATTCTAACATACCAGGGCTTACATTTCTCAAAATATCTTTGACCCAAATTCAATTGTTTATGTTCATTCCTAAATTTCTCGTATAGTTCTGTCTGTGTTATATCAAGAAGATGCTTAATATGTGGTTCACGGTCCTTTGAACCCCTTCTCAGTTTTAGTACATCCTTCCGATTTGAAGAAGGCCTTGTGTGATCATGCCAAAAAATCTGCACTAGTCGCTTTACTGCATTAACTAGCTTCATGTCACGATGTGGAAATCGACCAATAAAGGCCCAAAAATCCTCAAGTTGATTCTCTTGTACAATTGTGTATATCCACCATCACCATGAAAAGACATTGAAGTTTGATATCTTATCCTATGTGCTCCTCAACCATGAAAGATGTCCTCAATTTTGCACCTGCTTAACAAAAATAATGATGGAGAATGTGTATTGTGAGTATTTCCACATGAGGGCTCGTGCTCTTGAAAAAAATGTGCGGTAATCAGATTTTCATAAAAACAGAGTGAAGTTGTTGTCGGACAAAAACAATCCATTGTTTTTATAGTCCTAAAACATGCACATGTTATATATAGTAAAAATGCATACGTGATTTGTATAAGTAAAATGCGCACGCGATATGTTTAAGCACAATTAATAGGGTGGGTGCATGGCTAAGGCAACGAATAAAATCATAAGAAAACAAATGTTTTTTTATGGTTAGCAACAAAGCAAATGTTTTTAGTGTTCCCTTCTTTTCATGCATATAAATGTTTCTCTCTATAGCCCCAATAATCCCTACATACCCCTATCTCTTTCTAAATATACCTCCCTCATTCTCTCTACATCCCTCTCTATATGTTTCTTTCTCTCCCTTACTCCATCCCTCCCTCTTTCACCATGAGGATGATGATGAACATGATGATGGTGATGATGATGATGAACATGATGATGATGATGAAGACAAAGATGATGATACTGATGGTGATGAAGATGATGATGATTATCATGATGGTGATGATGATGAAGATGATGATGATGATGTTGTTGTTGTTGATGATGAAGATGATGATGATGATGAAGACAATGATGATGGTGATGGTGATGATCATGGTGATGAAGACGATGATGATGAAATCATGGTGATGATGATAATGATGAAGAAGATCAGCATGATGGTGATGAAGAAGATGTTGATGATTATGATGGTTATGAAGAAGATCATGATGATGGTGATGAAGATGATGAGGATGAACATGATGATGATGATGATGATGATGATCATCATGATGATGATCATGATGGTGATGATGATGATGATGATGATGATCAACATGATGATGATGATGATGATGATGATGATTATTATTATGATGATGAACAACATAATGATGGTGATGATGATGATCATGGTGATGAAGACGACGATGATGAACATCATGATGATGATGATGATAATGATGAACATGATGATGGTGATGATTATGATGATCATGATCACGATGATGAAGACGACGACGATGATGATGATGATGATTATGATAATCATGATTATGATGATCATGATCATCATGATGAAGACGATGATGATTAACATGATGATTATGATGGTTATGATGATGATGATGATGATCATGGTGATGATGATGAACATGATGATGATGATGATAATGATGAATATGATGATGGTGATGATGATGATCATTGTGATGAAGACGATGATGATGAACATGATGATGGTGATGATGATGAACATGATGATGGTGATGCTGATGATGATGAAGACGATGATGACAATGATGATGATGATGATCGTGATCACGATGATGATTATCATGATGATGGTTATGATGATGTTAATGATGATGATGATGGTCATGATGATGATGATGTCATGGTGATGAAGACGATGATGATGAACATGATGATGATTGTGATAATGATCATGCTGATGATCATGATTATGATGATGATGATTATGATGATCATGATCATGATGATAACGATGATGATGATCAACATGATGATGATGATGATGATGATGGTTATGATGATGATGATGATGATGATGATAATGATCATGATGATGATCATGATTATGATGATCATGATCATGATGATGAAGATGAACATGATGATCATGAAGAGAATGGTGATCAACATGATGATGATGATGATGAGGGTCATGATGTTGAAGACAATGATGATCAACATGATGATGATGAGGAAGAAGATGATGATGATGATGATTATGATGATGAAGATGATGATGATGATGATTATGATGGTTATGGTGATGATCATAATGATGAACATGATGATGGTGATGATGATGATGATAATGATCATGACGATGAAGATGAACATGATGATGATGATGATAATGATGATGGTTATGATGATTATGATGGTTATGATGATGACGACGATGATGATAATGATGAACATGATGATGGTGATGATGATGAACATGATGACGATGATGATCATGATGATCATGAAGATGAACATGATGATCATGATGATAATGATGATGATGATGAGCATGATTATGATGATGATGAAGACGATGATAATGAAGAAGAAGAAGAAGATGATGATGATGGTGATGATGATGAACATCATGACGATGAAGACGATGATGACAAACATCGTGATAATGATGGTCATGATAATGATGATGATGATGATGATGATGACGACGACGACGACGATGATGATGAACATCATGATGATGAAGATGACGACGACAATGATGACGACGACGACGACGATGATGATGATGATGATGACGATGGTGATCAACATGATGATGATGATGAACATCATGATATTCAAGACGACGATGATGATGATGAAGACGATGGTGATCAATATCATGGTGATAATGATGATGATGATGAGGGTCATGATGATGAAGACGATTATGATCAACATGATGATGATGAAGAAGAAGATGATGATGATGATGATTAACATGATGATGATGAAGAAGAATATGATAATTATGATGATTATCGTGATGATGAAGATGATGATGATCAACATGATGATGATGATGAACATCATGGTGATGAATACGATGATGATGATCATGAGGGCCATGATGAAGATGATGATCAGCATGATGATGATGATGGACATGATGATGACGAGGATGATGATGTTGAACACCATGATGATGAAGACAGTGATGCTGAATGTCATGATAATGAGGATGATGATGATGATGTGCATGATGACGATGATCATGATGATGAAGATGATGATGATCAACATGATGATGATGATGAAGATGGTGATGAAGATGATCAACATGATGAATATGATGGTGATGAAGGTGACACCATCCACCTCTCTCTCTCTCTCTCTCTCTCTCTCTCTCTCTCCATGTGTGAACCTACACCTTTCTCTCCTTGCATTTGTTCCCTCATCACCCCTCACACACACATACACCTTTTATCGCTCCCTCAATGTTTCTTTCCTTCACTCTATTTTCATCGCTCCCTCACCCCCCTCCTCCCTCTCTATCTTATTCTCTCTCCATGACATTCTCTCTCTCTCCATCTCTCTCTCTCTTTCTCTCTTCTTCTATGTTTTCAACTAATCCCTTCTCCTCAACCACCTACCTCATTATGACTCCTATTATATGCTTTATCACATCTTGTTCCCATCTCTTCAATTCCCCGCTCCTTCCACTCTCTCCTCCAACACATCCTATTCCTCCTCTAGTACTCCATATCCACTTTTCCATTCACCAATCCTCTCGCTTATCAAACCATCACCCACTTCCTCCCCTCCACCTTATCCCATTTTCTCCACTCAAATTTACAACATCCCGTTAGGATATTGATCATTCCCAAGTCCCTCTCAACTATTAACCATCCCCACTTGAACTTCCAACATCTTCCTAGGCCCTTGACCCTTTCCCACCCCCTATAAACTATTCTCCATATATTTGATATATTACACATAGTGCTAGATTTTTAGATCTACAACACATGCTCGTGTCTTAGAGTTACATAACGCACTCGCGTTTTATAGTTATGTAACGTGCAAGCGTTTTATAGCTATATAACGCGCTCATGTTCTGTAGTTATATAACGTGTGCGCGTTTAGGAATTATACAAGGCGGGAAATGAAATTTGAATTTAAACATGCCAATTCACTTGCTTGCATGTCACGAATAGTCCTATATGTATGGTTTGGAATTTTCTTCGGTAATACCGAACTTGTGCTATGGTACATGATAAACCATAGCTAATTAGGAATTTCCCCCATTTTATGAAGAAGTCATTGTTTACACACTCATTACAATATGCTACACACACTCAATTTTGACGAAATCTTAAACATAATAGCATTTTTTCTGTAGATTCTAAATATGTAATTTTTATAAAAAAATATTATATTTTCTTATTTGTTTTCAATTTCTATTGTGTCTTAACTCCTTAACTCAAAATACATGTCGTTAGTGTTATTCCCATAACTTTTTCAATTCGTAATCATTTTAAAAAACAATTATATGGTACACTAGAAGACACTGACCTCTACATTCTATAAAAAACCCATTTCATGAATATTTCATTAAGACCTTCAAAGGCTGCACCCACAAATGACATATCATTTTCAAGGAATGATCACTTAGATAATTATAAAAAAAATTAAAAATTACTAATTTTATTTTCAAAACATAGTGCCGCACTAGTGTTATATGTTCTCTACATGCCTGCAAAGTTTTGTATCCCGAAAGCATCATTTAGGACCTCAAAGGATGCACCCACAAAAACATATACCTTATGATTTGCTTAAAAAAAAGTGACTATTAGGAAAAATGAAATTTGTCATAGTTATAAAAAATTTCAATACATAAACCTTATATATTTGGAAACGTGATTCAATTTCCAACATTTAGTCTTTTTTACTCAAAGCAAGATATTTTGTGTAAGTATCTAAAAAAAACAATCAAGTTGAGGGATTGCTGATTTTTTAGTTTTCTATTGCATTTAACCTGCTAAAAGTGACCCTCATTAACTTGCACTGTCCCGAAAAGAAAATTGTCACCCTTCTTAATTTAATTTGTCTTGGTTAGCGCATTAAAAATATTTGTTGACGGAGAAGTGGTTGGGGAGAAAACTGGAGTAGTTTTTCCCCTTGAAAATAAACGAAATAAACGTGTCAACCGACCACCGCCATTTTGCGTCTTGGGTAACCTGTGGTTTCTCTAAAAAGAGCTTACATAATGATATTGAGATCCATCCTTGCATAGGATCCTTGCCTGTGATTGTTGAAGGAAGCAATGCATTGGAATTTCAGAGACAGTTGCAAATTAAATGGCATGAATAGTCGAATGAAATCTTTCTCATGATTGATGTTGGGATAGCCTACAAATTTCACAGACTAGTTGTGAAGTTTGAAGTCCAATCCTCCTCGATGGATAAAATGGTTGGGAGGATGAGGAATATATTTCCTCGAATTCGCTACTTCTCAACAATTGTTTCTCAAAGTGGGATAAATAGGGAAGAGATCGACCCAAAGAATTTTCCACTTCAAAGAACTAAAGCCGTGTGAAGCCAACAATCAAGATTTATCTCCAATAAATTTCTTGGAGAGAACAGGAAACCTGTATGGAAAAAGAAATTTAGTAGCGTAGGGATCTATTCGATTTACGTGGGCACAAACAATAGAGAGTTGTCGCAGGCTTTCTTCAGTGATTCAATATCTCAATAGAAAAAATAGGAGACGTTGCTGCTGTAGTGGCCCCGAATGTACCAACCACATATGAAATTCATTTTGGGGTACCAATGGCAGGGGAAGTGCTCCGCATTGGATATTCTCCTGTGAATGGTCAAGAAATCTGTAAGTGAACGATAGTTACGGTTAAAAACGATGTTTATATAATTTACAGGTTATCGTTATATATATATATATATATATATATATATATATATAGTTCAGATCTGAATATGTGAATAGTTCATCTTAGATGCCTGTGTTTTCATTTTGAAGTTAAAATGCCAGATCCATCTGGAGATCATCCCATGCGTTTTCATTTTATATTAAAAATGCCAGATCCATATGGAGATCATCCCCTGTGTTTTCATTTCGAAATCGTTTTACATTTTGAAGTAAAAATGCCAGATCCATTTGGCGATCATACCCTGCGTTTTCATTTTGAAATCGTTTTACATTTTGAAGTAAAAATGCCAGATCCATCTGCAGGTCATTATCTGCATTTTGTTTTAAAAATCACCGTATAATATGAAGTGGAAGAACCTGATCCATTTGGATATCATCCTCTATGTTTTTGTTTTGAAATCGCCGGTATAAATCTAAAATAAAACTAGATCCATCTTTTTTATTTTGGGCTTTTGTGTTACTATGTGAGGAATTCGGTTTTTTCATGATTTACTTTGTTGTATGGAATTCGGTTTTTTCATAATGTACTTTGTTGTAAGGAAATCGTTTCATAAAGTCAAATTATATATATAAATCTATAGACTTCATTGGATACAAATATATATGATAAGGATAACTTTAATGTGGGCTTTTTATAATTTTAGTGCAATCTATGAAGGAACTAAAGCTATGCCTTGATTATTAAGCTTTTGGATGTCAATTAGTTTACATAGTATATATATACCTGTGATTTCATCCAACATCCTTGTTTTGAAGTGGATTAGATGTTAAACATATATGGAAATTATATTTTGCTTTAATTTGTCAATAATTGGGTAAAACGGATGGTAGATCCTTCGCTACGTGTTAAGTGTTGTCAAATTCTGAAGTGTTAATAATTTAGTAAATCAAGGAGTTCAATAATGTGTGAATATCCTTACAATTAGTCGATTCTGCAACACTGCATTAATATTCATATTATAATTATGTATATAACCTAATGTCACCCTAAAATACAGTATTTTGTTAGTTTTAACTATACTTCTTACATGACAAAAAGATCCATACATTAAAAAAGAATCAATAATCAATTCTAGAAGGGTTATATATATATATTCTAGTCAGAAAAAGGTCTTTTATCCTATTAGATAGATAACGGGATTTTCCTTTTGAATATAATAGCTATTTATACATACTTTTGGGTGTACGTATTTGAAAAGGAAGAAAGTTGCTATAAATGGTGGTTAAATAGCTTACAAAATTTGGGTATTTATATGTATCTCTTCATTTAAGTAATATTCCTGACAAGTCATTGTGTTACGAACAAAAGTTTGATAAGGGTTAGTCATGATTAATGGTTTTAAAAATGTTATAATGATTAAGAATTTTTAAGTCTCATACTCATAGGAAAAAGTATTCTTTTGAATACAATATTATCTTAACTTGAAACTTGGAAAGTTTTCTGTTTATAACCAAGCACCTTAGCGGATTCGTTGCTTAGCTCACGGGTGGGTTTAGATGGAAAAACATACGTCAAATGAAGCCTATAGTTGGGAGAAAAGGTGTACACGCGCTTTAAGTCGCCCAAGCTAAAAGAAGTATTTGTAATAACTTGTTTGTGGATTTATTTTATCTTGTTTTATGAAACTTATGCTTTTAAATTTGTAGGTCGATATATAGTACTAATTTGTATGTTGAAGTGGTGGCTGCAGAAGCAGTGTCCCAGTGGTGGAAAGGCATTGGGATAACTCTCGAAAGACATTATAGAGTAAATCATTTGTATATATGCATGTTTTCAATTAGTTTCTTTTATCATTTAAAGTGTATTTAACCTTGTTGTTTTCTCCACTCAAGAGACTAGTGTGTCATCTTTGATGGAAGCACCGAGGAAAATGGTAGGAAGGGTGTTACTACAATTAAAAGATCAGACTATTGTGTAATCATTATCTCATTGAAGGATAAGTCTTGCCACTAATGTGTTGGTTGTAACTCATAGCAATTTTCAATAATATTTTCTTATATAAATTAGTATTAGAGTGATTCTTAATTGTAAAAGAATGGTTATAGTAAATAAACAAAGAGTTGAATTTATTTGATATGATTTAAAAGTATATATTAAAAATATATATAGATGCTTCCATGTCAAGAATCTTTTGAGGTATATTTTAGGGATGTTACACTATCAAATACTATTATTATTCTTGTTTAAGAATAAAAAATAATATTAATAATGTTTTTTAATAATAATATTCTTTTTCTTTTTTAAGAAAAAAAAAATATTAAAAACTTATAATTGTTAACAATATAGTAAGAGTACCTTAAAGCTTAAAAAACCAATCTAAAAAGCTTTAAATTTTTTAACAATAATATTCTTTAATTTTTTTCCGGAGTGGGGGACTAATACTAGCTTAAACCGTTAAAAAAAACTTCGTGGAGTTGGGGACTAATATATCTTAGAAAAAGAAAAAGAAATATTAAAAAACTTCAAAATACTAATCTAACATGTCAATTTTTAATTCAAAAGGACTATCTTCAAATCTATAAAGATAAACATATAATTAAAAGAAAATTTAGCATTTTAAATCATTTTTAAAAGATATATCTAAAAACATAACAATACACTTATTTAAATAAATAAATAAAATTTAAAAGATAGATTTAAAAACATAACAATACACTTATTTAGATAAATAAGTTATATTTATAAAATTTAATATATTAGACTACTTTGAGAAAATAGATTAACTTAGGAACTCGTTCTTTAGGACATCAAGCTATCGATGTAACTTTAGTAACTTGGACTTCATGATTAGCAACGATTTAAAATTTATATAACTAATATAGATTTATGATATTTAAATATAGAAATATTTTTGTGTTTTTAAAGTATAATTTTTTAATTTAAATTTTATTTTATAAATGAATATAGATTTTTTAATTATTGTTTATTTGGTTTTAATTTTTATATTTTATTATTTAATATATTTTTTTCTAATTACTTTTTTTTTTAACATAATATTATCTTATGTGAGAACATCTCCTTTACATTGAGTTGTAGAGTCTACTCTCAATAAAATAAACAAACCAATAAGTATTAAAAAATGATTTATCAAAAGTGCTTGAAGATATACCCTAATATTATTAGATATATGACCCAATGGTTAGATATATGACCTAATGGAGAAATGCTTGTTTTTAGTTAGTTATGTTTGATGTACATAGCTATGGTGTTTCCTACACACATCCTTCCAAGTTGGTAACCTGGCTCTTCCTAACAACCATTCATGGAAGCACCCAAACGGTAATGACCTTTCTTAGTAGTTCTAGTTATTTGTAAGTTCTCAGTAGTTCTAGTTATTTGTAAGTTTATTGTTGATGTATTTATGATGAGTAGGATGAATTGTTTATTATTTATCTATATGTTTTTTTTTCTATGTGAATTTTGATGTGGATCCATAAACATTTTTCTTTTATAAAGGCCAATTAGCTTTTATAATAAAATAATTCATCTTCTTTAAGGTTTATTTTTCCAATTATTGTTGGTAGATTAATTGATTTTTAAGATTGACCTGCTTTACTTCTCAATTAGATTTTTCGTTGTTAGACTAATTTATTTTTAAGGTTGGTGTGCTTTACTTCTCAATTAGAGTTTTTGTTGGTTGATAAGTTTAGAAATAAGTCATTTAAGGTTGGTGTGCTTCACTTCTCAATTATAGTTTTGTTGGTTGATAAGTTTAGAAATAAGTCATTTGGTATCAAAGAATCAATCAAAATATTATCTTTCTTTATGTTTTCTTTCGAAGCTTAGCATTTTATTCAAGTCTTCTTTTTCACTTGTACACATTCAAACTTGGTTTTTTTGGATCTTTTCCTTCCACCCAAATTTATATTAACACTTATTCTCATCAATTACTTTGGTTCTAAAATGAAGAATAAGTCTTTATTTGGAAATATTTCATTGGTAGATATGGTTCTTTGAGCACAACCATCCCACCCAAATCTTCTTTCATCCTTGATTCTGAGGTTTTTTTGTTACCTTAGTCTTAAATTTAAGGGGAAGCATTTCTATGAAAAAGATACAGTGTTAGAATTTCATACATCAAACCCGTTTTTTATTACAACTCTCCACGTGTGGCCTTTGTTGGTATATTTTGTAACAACAAGCATGTATTCAAGCTTCAATTCTCTCCCTTGTGAGTTTTACAAACAACTACAAAATGTTTTACATTATTGTCATTTATCTATGGTATATGTTTTTCCTTTCATGACTCTTTCTCTCTTATATGTACTCTTCTTCTAGCACTTTCTCCATTGATAAATATCCATCACACCTTAGGTCCTCTCAAACCACCCATATACTTTCTCTTATAACCTAAATTCAATATCCCTTTCAAAAGACCCTCATTAACCATAGATTTGATTAGCAATTCACTCTATGAATGCCTACACTAACACACACTCACTAATTAATATCCTACACACCAGCAATTGTATCTTCTCCCCCAGTATCATTCTATACATACTCCCCCCTCTAACTAATTAAACCTCCTTCTTAACAAAGACTAGTCCCCTCCTCACCCTTCCATTACTCAGGTCACTCTACATCCCTTGACTATAGAAGTGATTCAAAACAATTGACCTCCTCCTCCTCACCTATACATCTAATTTTCACCCCTATTATACATCCCTATAAATAAACCTCCATTAATTTCCGCACTTTTGCCTATGGCATCTACCACTACTTACCACCAAGTTATGTACTTTACCTTATTCACATTCCCTTCCCTATGAACTAACACTATCTATCCCACTCAAAAATCACTAAAACCCCTAGTTATCTGGATCATGATACACCACATTCCCAATTTCCCTTAGGCATTCCCCTTCTCTACCTATCCAGCTAGAACCCCATATAGTCCTTTCAATGTTCTGCAAATTCCTCCAACCCTAAATTGTTAGTGTTTGAGCAAATATCAAGAAACATAAACTTTTAGACTTTAACCCACAATTAGAATGTAGATATATCTCATCATGTTATAGAATAATCCACCTTAGTACCATAGTATTATACCTTAGGTACATTTCATTTACATTCATGCAGTGATTCCATGTCTTAGACTTAGGGAAATTGGTCATTTACTCATAGTTGAGGCACTCCTTCTTGATTATTTGGCACAATTGAGGCTCTCCAGGTTGATCATTCTGACAACCCAAGCACCTACATTAATAACATTCAACTAGCATGTGCTCCCCATCCCCAATTTTAGGGATCTTGTTTGACTTGAGGCGCTAGTTCATGTTCTGGGTGGTTTTTTGGCCTTCCTTGGGCATTTATTTCCCTCCTAGAGTCACTCCCACTCACCCATGTGATCACCCACACCTTTCATACCTCCATTTATGTTCTAGCATGCCTTTCCCATGTTCACACATGCATTTGTGACCATTTGGGATAATTAGGAAGCTCATTGGTCCACCTAGGGGGGTTTGAGGGTCAAATCTTGAGATGAGATGACACGTGTATGCATCCATATGGCCTCCAAGGCCTCACGGATTTTCCCTATTGTACTATATACCTTATCCATACATAGTTACATGTTGGACAATCATAATAATATTTTTTATTGACCTCATGTGTGTATGTATTTTTCACTCTTTCAGTTATTTTGTGCAAGTTTTGTAAACAATATCAAATTGCGAGAGTTTATTTATCTTCTAGATCCAGTTGTGAATCAATTATCACATGGTATTAGAGATGTTTGGAGATGCAAATCAAATCCATAGTGTTTGAGTTGTTGTTAGAGGGATTCTCCAAATAGATTCGAGGGTTTTTCATTGCATGTGCCTTCAACAATTTGTCACCAAGAATGCAAGAACAAATGGATTATACCCATGTTTTATTGACCCCATTCAATTATTTCGAATGGAAGGCCAAAATGGTGATTCAGCTGAGGTTAAGACACCTATACAGGGTCACCATGGGGACATAGGTCGAACCCAACTCTGCGATTGAGAAATCAAAGTGCTTCAATAGGCTTGATGAAGCATTTGGAATGCTTTGTCTCGACAATTCGAGATAATTTCTCTTCCATTTAGAAAATATAGCTACTCCCAATGAATTATGGCTCAAGACTGAAGCTTTGTTCATGAATATTGATGAGATGAGAAGCCACCAGCTCAAAATGTGATCATCTCCTTGAGTCCATCTCATTTTGAGACAATTCAATATTTCTTCACCAAGTTCAATTCGTCGGTGCCTCAAATCAAGCAATGTGGCATAGAGTACTATGTGTTTGTAAGAACATCTCACTCTAGCAAGATCACATCTTGAAACTGGCGCATTCCTGCATTGCTTGAATTCATGGAGTCATTGACCAAAGAGAAAGACAAGCTAGTGCAGATGGGTACCATGAAATCTAGTAAATACTAATCTCTTATTGCATGGGTTTCGAATCCATCCAAATTAAAGAAGAAATCTAAGGATTCGAAGCAACAAGAAAAGAAGAATCAAGATATACCCAAATCTTTAGATGGGGGTTCGGATCGTTGTAAGGACAAGGACAAGAAGAAGCAAGAGAATACCAAATGCACCTACTTCCACAAGGGATGGCATCTAGAGAGTGCATGTATGAAGAATACCATAGACATGATGGCATAACTATTGGAGAAGAACAACATCCCAGTGCCTGAGGGCGCAAGGAAGAAATATGGAGGTTCAGGCTCAAACAACAAAGATAGGTTCCTTGCATTGGTTGTTGGTTCTTCATATTATTCTTCCTTCATCATTGAATCAGGAGCATCAAGGCACATGGAATCTGTCAAATATTTCTTCTCATCCATGTATTCTAATAGTGTCCCAACTATTCAAATGGGTGGTGATTCAGAGATCCAAGACAAAGGAATTGGTAGGATCGATCTTCAATATGGGTATTTTAACAATGTTTTATTTGTACCAGACTTGGAAGCGAACATACTCTCAATGTACCAAATGGAACACAATGGTTAAGACAAGAGAGTAACATTTACTCTAGAAACTATGGAGATAGATGAAATCTCTACCAACAAGGTGGTGCCATTGGGATTTGCTGATCATCAATCTAGAATGCACAAGTTCTCCCATTTCTTCCCTACTTTAGAGGAAATGCACTCCTAACTCATTCCAATGAGGCAAGAAAGTTACGGCATGAAAGGTTTGGAAATATAAAATACAAATACCTCCAGGCATTGAGAAAGGAAGGCATAGTGTAATGGCTTCCTTCTATCAATATCTCCAATGTCCAATGCATTGGAAGTGTGGTGGGAAAGCATCCAGAGCGCAACTATGAGAAAGGGAAATAAATGAGAGCTACTTAAGTGATTTGATTTATGAATTTAAATCTTATTGGGCCTCTTTCCACACCCTCATATGGAGTATAAAGGTATGTGTTGAGCTTCATAAATGATTTCTCAAGGTTTTGTTTGGTTTACTTTCTCAAACTCAGATATGAAGTCTTTGAGACTCTTAAGGTTTGGAAAGCGCTAGTTGAGAATCAATGTGGGAAAAATATCAAAGTACTTAGGAATGGTAATGACAAAGAGTATGTGAACAATATTTTGCAGCAGCTCTATGAATAATGTGGAATCCAAATGCAGCATTTTGTCCCCTACACACCACAACAAAATGGTGCGATAGAGAGCAAAAACAAGGCTCTCAAGTAGATGGCTACTTGCCTAATTGAAGCAAAGGATTTGAATCCTAATATATGGGTTGAATCCATAAATTGTTCTACATACATCCAAAATAGATATATTCACAAATTAGTGGATGTAAAAACACCATTTGAGGCTTAGTTAGTTCACAAGCCAAATATTTCTCATTTCAAAATTTTTGGCTCAAGGGCTTGGGCTAGGATTCCTCCAAAGAAGAGAAAGTCCTTGTAGCCTCAAAGAAAGGGATGCATAATGGTAGAATATTATTAATATTTAAATGGATACAATCTCTTTTATCCCTCATCTCAAAATAACTTTATTGAAAGGGGTGTGCAATTTGAAGAAGAACTCATGCCAGAGCTTGAACTACCACCGAGGGAATGCTCACATCGTCCAAACCAAGATGATGTAAGTGATGAATTTATTTATGATATTTCTGATTCTGATATTTTTTCTGATGATGATGAATATCATGGCTCACCCATTTGGCCCAAATGGGCTGATAAAACCATTGAAGCAACTAGGGATTTGGCTGGAAATCTAGTAGATCCTAAGAAGACTAGATCACAATTTCACACTGCTTTCTTTGCAAGTGAAGTGGTTATTGCTGAGAAATGATTCATGATGGTTGGATATTATCCTAAATCATATTAGGAATCATTACTTGACCCAATATTTAAATCAACCATGCAAGAAGAGTTAAACTCATTACAGGAAAATGAGACTTGGGAATTGGTTCCCTTGCCCTCCAAGAGGAAGCTAGTGCAATGAAAATGGGTATATAGGACCAAAGTTTTTGTTTATGGGTATGATATAAATAATAATACCAATTTGGTTTCCAAATGATTCTCTCAAGTCCAAAGAGTGGACTACATAGAGACATTTTCACCAGTTGCACAGATGGACTCTATCAGGCTAGTTTTAACCATTGCTGCATCTAAGCACTGGGAGGTTCACCACATGCTTGTTAAGAGTGAATTTATTCATGGTGAAATTTAGGAGGATATATATATATGCATCAAATTTCATTTTTTTAAGAGGATACTTCTCTTGTATGTAGGTTAAATAAATAACTCTATGGTTTGAAGCAAGCCCCCAAGCTTTGGTATGCCAAGATGGACAATTTTCTGCTATCACTTGGATTTAAAAGATGAAAATATGATTCCAATTTTTATTTGAATTATGTTGGTTATGTATTGAAGGTAATTTTACTCTATTTTTATGATATATTGAGTACATGTAGTTGCACCAAATAAATTGGGTCAATCAAGTCTTCATTGCATAATGAGTCTTACATGACCGATCTTGGATTGTTGAAGTAATTTCTTGGTTTGGAAATTGAGCAATAGGAAAGAGGGATCAAGGTCAGCTAATAAATTTATGCTTCATACATGCTATTGAATTTTAATATGGATGAATGTAAGGCATCCAAGCTCCCATTCCTTTCTAGTATCAAACTAGGTGAAGTTGGTGAGTCTCCATTGGTGGACAACTCTTTGTAGAGACAACTAGTCGGGATTTTGCCATACTTTACAAACTCTTGACCTGATTTGGTATATTTTGTAGGTATTGTATCTATATATATGCATCATCCTCATGATATCCATTGGAATAAAGAAAATAGGATCCTTCACTATGTGCAACGAACCAGACGCTTCAAGGTACACTATGCTACTGGTTCTCCACTAGAACTAGTTCGATTTACTGATTCTGATTGGGATGGAGATCCTATTGACATGGAATCCACTTCAAGTTATGTTTTCATGCTTGCACATGGTCCCATATGTTGTTCAAGCAATAAACAACACACCATCTCCCTATCTTCAACTGAGGCTGAGTACAGTGGAGAAGTGAACGCGGCTACACAATGTGACTAAAAAGAACTAAATGTAATTAAATAGAACTAAATTGAATGTAACATAATTGAATGTAACTAAAAAGAACTAAATGTAATTAAATAGAACTAGTGTTTCTCCATCAATGCCATATCCAACAACCACTTGCGTAAGCTCAGGAGTTGATTCCTTATTTAACTGAACTTGTTTTATCATAATTAAGACTTAACTGATGTCTTATCAATTCAAGTTCACTTGGTGGCATACATGGGTAATTAAAATTCCCTCTCTATTTCTATTCTCATATTATTTTTCTCTACATTGGTCCATATGCGATTACATTAAATCTATATCATATCATACTCATAATATTTTTTTTGAATCTATGATCATATGTATTACCCAGGCTCATATAGTAACATGCTAAAGTAAATCACTATAGGGGTGGCTAATCCCTAAAGGATACTTGTAACACCTGTTGACCATGACTAGCCATACATCAAACAGTATATCCACTTTACACAGTAAAGTACACCACTTCACAACATGAGGATATTTGTAGAACTTAACGTTACTCACAAGTCTATTGTCTTGATATTACTCACAAGACTCGTCTTGATATTACTCACAATATTTACAACATCACTACCTCAATCATATGAGGAAATATGTAGGACTTGAAATTAATCACAAGTATAATATATTGATATTACTCACAAGACTCAGCTTCATATTACTCATAAGATTTACAACATCACAACCTTAATCACATGAGGATATCTGTAGGACTTGATATTAATCACAAGTCTACTGTCTTGATATTAATCACAAGACTCATATTGATATTACTCACAAGATTTACAACATCACCACCTCAATCATATTAGACATTCTCTGCCATACCATGAATTTCCTGCCATACCAATCTTATCTCAAAAGTGTCAGAACTTCATCAGAGATAGAGGCTTGTCACAAATTTGCAATATGCTCATTATTATATATGTACTGGAATTCATTTTACATGACCATGAATTCAATGAAGTAAAACTTCATCTCAATGTGTTTTATCATAACACACATATAGGGATTTCTAGAAATATTGACTATTAATACCTAATGATTATAGGCTCAATTCTTTCACCCTAGTAGGTAGCTTTCCAAGCTACACTACTCCTCATCAGGTAGTAATATCTGCAAAACACATTTTTCATCTGAACTACTCTCATACATATATCTTATTTCTGTAGTACTAGCCGCAATACACTTAGCTTTTGTAGTACTAGCCGCAAATTACACTTAGATTTTGTAGTACTAGCCACAATGCACAATTGATATCATGCTAAAACAATAGTTGGATAACACAATCAAAATAGTTTTTCCTTGTATCAAATACAATAAAAATCCTATTCTAATGTACCTCAAAGGTACTCAAACATATTCCTAGTAGTAAGAATAAAATACAATGGGTATGCTCAAAGACCAACTGACTACTTAGACATAGTAGCATTATTTGGATCCAATCCATGATAAAGTTTCTCTAAACTAGAAACCATGGATTTTAAATCCATCACATACAACATTATACAGCAAAATGTGTAATAAAATGTAGTAAGAAAGTCTTATATTTTCTTTCACTCTTCAACATTTGTTGACTTATTGAATCTTCTGCTATCTGGAGAAGCTATTTCTGAGCTTGCCATTCTCTGTGATGGTCTTCAAGTCATGATCACTTTCTCAGTTATCATTCTCTTTATATTAGAACACCACAACTACCTCTCCGAGAGGTTTAACTATTCTCTAACAGTCCATACTATAACTCTTCTCGATTATCAATAGTCTTTGAGACTTTGACCATGTATTTGCTCATATGGATTCTCTTCACAATATATCACAGACCTTGGCTTCCTGAGTTATGTACCATGACTAAATGGTGGGGAATTTTATCTGTTGCTTCCTGTGAAGATAGATCAATACTCCCTCTTCAACTAGAGGATTTTTATGTAATATACCAAGCTTGTCTCGAACAAAGGATTAGTAATAATGTTGACAATGTTGCTAACCCGTGGGTATGTACCATGTCTCAGATGTAACTGACTAGAAACCTCATAAATATTTATTGATTTTCAACATGCTCTATCTAGAGAAACATATGTAATCTTTCCTCGATCACTATACTAGTCGGATTTCATATATATCTTGGAAACACTATTTCAATGACCAATACATATACGAGTCAAAATACACATGTACCAAGTAGGTACCACAACACATGATATGTACATGTTTATGTATATACTGTAAAGCACATGACTAATACTTGGACCTGTGACTAACCAGGTTCATCTCAACTAACTTTTCAGATATTCCAAATATGATCTAAAATTCAGATTTATATTCATGTAGATGACCATGGACATTTAATCCATCATCTTGAAACTCTTTAAGATATATGTTACATATTTTCCTTAACTAAGGAAAAACTTATCTGGTGACTTCCACACCTCTAATCATAATAATCATAACAATATTATTGAATACTATTACGATATTCCTTATGAATTATGAGAATCATGTAGGTATCCTTTTTAAAGGGGGTGCATCAACTAGTTACACTAGCTCTTTACAAGCTAGTGAGTCTCACCATGTGAATGTGAGAAACATAATTTGGGTCCTCAGAAAGAAAGAGCTTGTCATTCTCTGTGATGGTCTTCTTTGATACATGAATTTAAATAAGATAGAATATCTTCAGGAGTATTCACATATGTCAAAACAGAATTAAGCCATATATTTTGTCTACTTCCCAGGAGGTATAGGAACCTCTCGAACTGTTCTCTTTCAATCTAATCCATCGGAATGACTCCCCATTCATGTAATTATTTACTTGTAGTTAAGGGATATTAATTTTCCCTACAAGACAAATTATTCTAATGGTTAGAACCATTTCCTACTCATGAATTTTATTCACATGAAATAATCTCAATATAATGATATGTATTTACCTAGTTATGTACATATATTGACCAATCATTTTATCTGTCACATCCCCTCTTGCCTCATAGGAGAAACACAACCATATCCCCACACATTTGATGAATGTGCATCCAAATCGAAGTTCAATCTATTCAACTCTGTGTAAGAACTCCCCAACTTCCCAATAGTAGAGAAATTGCTTCTGTCAGTGCTCAAAAAGATGACCTATGAAGAAATATTAGAGGAGATTGAATTGCAGAGAACCAATCCTGCAAGATTCAACGGTGTGGAAAACTTGAATCTGTGGAATCGAGGAAATATGAAAATTTCAGTCCCTCATCTCGCATTCCACATTCTGTATTCCACATCCTGCATGTGAATAGAACATTGCAAAAATAATCAATTGTGGAATTAGAGATCGTGAAGCCGCATACTGCATTCCCGCATCCTGCATATTGCATTCTTGCATGCGAAAAGGTGGGTTGTCGAAGGAAATCTGTGGGGAAGGTAATCCACAGAAGGGAGTTTCCGCATCCTGCAAGTTGCAGAAGGATATTTCTGCGAAAATTCAACCTACTAACAAAAGTATTAGACAGATTGATCATTCAAGCCATCACTAATCTGACCATCTAAGCACCATAACTTAGTTTAAAAACGCATTGAATGAAACATACATAGGTGCATACAATTTCGATTATATAGCGGAATCAATTCATCAATTCAACACATTAAACATGTTCATCATATTTCATGAAGCAAATTCAATTTGCAGAGATTAACATAAGGATACTTATCTTTGAAAGAAGTTGTTTCACAACCACCTACATCGTTGCAACATTCCACCCAACCATAGGCCAGTGCGCTCATAAATCTCTCAATAGCACTGCCACCCCTGAGCTCGGCATGATTCCCACAAGGAATAAGGGATACTAGCAGGCTCACACATAGCCAAGAATACAACCAAACTTAGCCAAGCCAACACAGTTGGGTTTATTAATCTATAAAAAAACAAACCAATATACTGCTTGATTTATCAAACTGCAGTCAATCAAGCCAACATTCTCATTAAGGACCAACCAATCCAACTAACAGATGGGTTTATCAGGATGAAAAGGAGCTGGAAAACTTGAACTACTAATCTAGTGAGCTCAACCGATGAGCTATGGACACCTGCACTAGATCAGGCATGGCTCCTAAAAGATCTACACACCCAACACAAGGAAGCATCCCCTTCTCTGCTACACACTCCCTCAGGCTATGCCTTCCCTTCTAGTGTTGTTCAGGGAGTGCAAAGAAGAAAACCAGCCCCTCTAGATCAATTTTTGAGGTTCCTTTCTACAATAGGTTTATCGAGCTATTTCATATCCAATTCCACTCCAAACCAATTTAGACTAAGGTGAAAATATGCACACACAACAGACCACAATGTTAACACAGCAAAACAAGCTTCCACTCCCTCTATGACAGAGGAGACTATTGCACAACCACCACTAATGGAAAATGAGAGATTAGTGACCAAATAGATGACCAAAATATGCATATCAATGACCACTTTTGGTTTGGCGATCACTAGTGGCTAATTTACGATCTTTTATTACACGACCAAAATTGGTCATTTTTATTTTGGTCAGTTATAGCTTGTCAGTTGGTCATTAATTTGGTCATATATTTGGTCATTAATTTGGTCATATATTTGAATCAGTGACAAAATATATGACCACATTTATGACCAAATTAATGACCACATGACAAGCTAGAATATGACCAAATTTGGTCACATAATAAAAGACCATAAATTAGCCACCAAAATTGCTTTTTGGTCATTGATATGCAAATTTTGGTCATTTGTTTGGTCATTTGGGAAAAATTAGGAAGGTGGGTGTCTATTCCATGAGAATCCACTTTCGGAATCTGTATTTAAACCACTTTCAGCCGAACTATTTATTTTTTCGGCCGAAACATTATTTCAGTCGAATGTTAAAGTTAACGAACAACCTCATTATGTGGGCTATGTAAGGATGGAAGAAGAAATAATGTTCAACAGAATGTTTTTCAGCCGAAAAAAACTTTCAGTTGAAAAACTTGCTTGCCCGAAAAATTATATATATGTATATGTTGAACACAACTGTTTACACCTTTGTCTTTTCTTGGTTTGGGTGTCCATTGCCGAGGTGGCCATTATGAGAATTTAGCAGGGAGGAGGAGTCCCCGTCCATCTCTTTCTATCCTTGTCTGTGAGGAGTCTCTTGTAAACAGTGAGGATTCCATGTCCATCCTTGTCCATCCCTGTCTGTTTGTTGGCCCGTCCGTTGGCCTTTCTATTTTCCCATCCGTTGGCCCATCTATTTTTCGAGGAGGTATGTCCATGGTTCCTATCCACTGCTTCATGTTTCCTATCCGTTGCTTCGTCTGGGAGGTATGCTTTGTGGTTCCTGTCCATCCATCAGTGGTGCTAGTTGCTGCTTTGTGGTGACTAGCCCATCCATTGGTGGTTCTTGTCTTCTGGGAGGTTTGTCATTTGTTTTTTGAGGAGATTTGTCCATCTATTTGCTAAGAAGGTATGTCATCTGTTCTTTTCGGTTGTGTTGTGGTTCCTATCATTCGTGACTTTGCGGTGGTGCGATGGTGCATGTCCTTTGCAGCTTTGCTGGTGGTGGATGTCCTTCACGCCTTTGCAATGGTGTGGTGGTTCCTGTCCTTCACAATTTGTGGTGGTGCGGTTGCTGCTTCATGGTGGTGTGGTCGCTGCGTTCGTGGCTTCATGGTGGTGCAAATTCATAAGGTACGATTCCTGGCCTTCCGTTCAGTTCATAGCTTACAGATGGATGTTTAACTTTGATTAGATCCACTTCTCCTTCTTAGGTAATGCATTGGTAATGGAAAATCATCCTCATATTTAGGAACCTCATACTAATATTCCTATTAGATAAAAGTTCTTCTATCAAGATCTAGATATTGAGAAATAGTCAAATGAATTGGGATAGAAAAATTTCCCCCGCAAAAGCGAGTTTCCCCCAAACATGTATTACAGGTATCAGCACATGATGTAGGGACTCAACATTTGATTTTCCACCTTAATGCCTAAGAAGTCTAGGTAGTGGCCTCTTATCATAACCATGTATGCTCACTGGTATACCCATTCATTCTATAGTTAGAAAAAACTATTATTTTATGTTATTATACTAAATATGAAACAACCTTATATTATGAAATTTGGTCTCCATTCTAAACATTGGCTAAAATCGGAATAAAGTTGATAATAAGGGTTGGGATGAATAAATGCATCTAATGGTTACTGCATCCAACCAGTAAAGGCTTAGTTGGTTAACCCCCATCAAGCTCTAGATGCATTCAATATTTAATTCAAACATATCATTTTTTCTAATTGGTTATTTATTATCCAACCCCTCTCTCTAATATTGAAGATGGGATCACTAACATACAATGAAAACTATAAAAAAATATTTAAAAAAATATTTAAAAAATATAGAATAGATAGAAATACATCAGAATATTTTCAACTTCAAATTTTAAGACAATGAGTTATGTAAACATCATAGATTCAAAGTGTTAATTATATAATTATGGCTTGAAACAAATCTATAGTTTTTCAACAATCTTCAACAGCAATAGAAAAAATCACATTCTAGGTCAAAACTCCTAAAATAAATTGCACACTATTTTTCAATGAATCATTTACCAAATGTTGAGATTGTCTCACAATCTTGTTTATGTAACATTGATGCATTTGATTTTTATGAAATTCAAAGAAAAGTTTGGTTGTGGATTTTTAACTTTGATATTACCTGCCATTCAAATTCAGTTCCCCATAATTTAAGTATGTTACCATGTATTCCCACCTGAGTGCTTCATGCAAGGAACTTCATTTTGATTTTCTTATCAGTTATGTATGCATGTAGCATCATTTAAATTCTGCAATTTTTTCTTCTTATTTGGGAAAAATTACAATCATCATTTTTCTCCAAGTTTACTCTATGCAAACAAAATAACATCTCACAGTGAGCTCTTCAAATGTAAGAAATTATGTGACTTTCATGAATTCTGCAAACAAATTGACTTTCTGTCAAGATGAACTTGACCACTTGCTTTTATAACATTAATTTAATAGATAAATTCTATGACTTTCATGAATGGTTTTTTATGGTTGCCACGCTCCTTTTAGGTGAATAATCCAAAGTAAGACGGAACCCCATTAAGGATAATTTCCTACCATGATAACTATGAATAATGATATCATGATATTGTGCATATGCTTGGTTCAATATTCTAAGATCTTATCTTTTTCTATTGTTCAATTGTATGTTCTATCAATTTACTTTTGAGAGTAAAACCAAAGGTGTTTTCCATGTTCATTCCAAGGGGTAAAAATATCTCAAACATTACATCCATATAGTAAATCCCACTTTGGTCTATACAATCAAAATTGTTTACCCCTTTCTCTAGCCTTAGCCTTGTAGGAACACTGAAGTAGCTCTAGTGCGTAACACACTCCATATGAATCAAAGTACATCAACAAAAAGGCTCTAAATTATTTCTTTTTTCCTCATGAGCATTTCCACAAGATTAATAACTTGATGTGGATTGATCGTATTATGTTTTATACACAATAAGTATATTCAATTGTTTTTTTTTGTCCTCAAAAACTTTCTATGGGATAAACTACATTAGTTCATTGGTGCTTATTTTGATGTTTATAGGAGATATATAGTAGAGATGGTTAGAGACAAGGTGGTCAGTCATTCTTCGAGTCAAATATGTATAGAGACATCTGAGACAAGGATGCCTAATACCACACCTACATCTACTGAAATACCTTCAAATGTTCACTCTCGAAGATGGTCTGAATCATCTAGATATTCTAGCGTATTATATTGAGACACATTAGCTATGTGTTTGAAATTTATGCACATGCAAAATTTATGAGTATGGGTGAATATTTATATTTGTTTCAAGTCTTGTTCATTGATTTTACTAAGTTTAATTAGCATTTTTCTTTGTAGAGAAACAACGTAATAGATTGTCTCATGAGAGTGGCCAATATTTTGTGTTTGGTCAATTGTTTGATTCATCATCTCATGACTGTTTGC
>LPNX010260604.1:198400-209232 GCA_001517045.1 Pseudotsuga menziesii | reverse complement strand
ATATATATATATATTACTAATTTTCATGTGTATATATATGCTTGTGTCTTTATGTACTAAATTATACATGATTACATTTGTAAGTGTAGAGGATCATGGTTCTGATGAGGGTTATGATGATGCATTCAGAGAGGTTGGGGGTGACGATGAATTCAGAGAAAATGAGGGTTATGCTTTTGGAGAAAATGAGGGTGGACATGTTGAGGATGTTGCAAGGGACCAAGATAAAGGTCATGCAAATGCTCGGAGAAAGGGTCAAGGTCAGCGAAGGGCTACTAATAAACAAGCACATGGTTTTCAGGGCAATGACCATTTATCCTTTAGATATACATGATGCTCTTCCTTGGGAAAATGAAGAGGTTCCTATCACCCTTGAACAATGTACAACCCACCATAAAAAATTGAGGGATGATATTGCTAGCTTGGAACTCCCAACAGAGAGTGAGCAAAGCTTGCAAATACTTTTGGAATCTTTAGGCAAGTTTATTGGTTCCTATAGAGCTATTGGTCCAACAAAAGATTGTTTTATTCACTTGATGTGAATGCAGAGGGAATAGGTGATGGGACCTGACAAGTGGGTTGATGTAGAGAAGAGGGTATCAAACACAGATGCCATTTTAATGTTTAATTTTAAATAAGGACCGAAGTAGAAGATGTTAAAGGTGCAATATTTCAAGCACCTTGATATTGCACACCATTTATATGATAGATTCTTGGCTTCCAATGGTTTATTTCAATGGATTGATGAAGTGCGACATTATTTTGAGAGAATTGTTTATGTGGAGTTTTTTTTAAACATGAAGCCGGATTACACAGATGTGTCCAAATTTTACGATGTTGGAAAAGGTAGGATGTATGAACGAGAAGGAGCCTATCGTGATCCATTGTTGCTTAATCCTACACCTCATTTGGTGCCTCGGCGATAGAGAGTTGTTACATTATGATCAGAGATGGATGCGCCCTCTCAGATTGGTCTAGGGGTTAAGACCATCATAGGAGACAACTTACCATATGCTCTAATGGTTGTTGATGTGGGCATGGATCGACATAGAGCATGTGCTCATTCTCGTACACATTTTTCTTATAAAATAGAGAGTGAGGTAGATTCAATGAGCCTTGAAGATACCAAGTCATATGCAAAACATTATCGAGATGGATTGTTTGATTTAATCAATCGCGAGGAAGGAGGGAGGGGGTAGGTATGTGAGAAATTTTATGTTTTCCTCATAATTGTTAAATCATGTTTTGTTATTCTATCTAAATATATAATGAACTCATTTGAATTACAGTTCACCCAAATGTTGGATGAAAGTGATTTTATGGTCGACTCTAGTGTTAACCTAGGGCCATTGAAAGAGGTACATTTGCATAAATATCTATAAACTTATAGGTTCTTATTATTGTCATGACACATTTTTTCAAGATTGAAATTTTTTTTGTGTTCATAGGTTTTGATCCCTTCACCTACGACCATGGGTATTGGGCCCCTCTCATCATCAATATTGAGAGACATTCCTAGTGTCTCCCAAGATTTGGAGGTAAGTCAAGCACCTTTCAAATGTTTTAGTAATGATTAAAAACAATTGACATTTTACTTAAATTTGAATTATGTTATTTAAATTACATGTTTTAAATGTTTAAGTAATGGGATTTTAATTGTAGGTGGGTAAATGTATTGTACAACCTTCCATGGCTGTGGATGTGGTGACTTCTTTGGGTGTTGGCCTCACTCAGGTATATTTATCCATTTTTATTATTTTAACTTCAAATTGTATTTTTATTAAAGTTTATTTACAGTATAAAATTTATATATTGAAGCTTAACTATATGTTGCATGTGTTATATAGATCAATCACCAGGAGAATATGGAGAGTGATATCCATATAATGGATCTTACATAGTTATATATGTTTTTATACATGTGAACTTGATGATTTGACATATTCCATGTCAAAACTTGTAACTTATCAATTTAACTTATATATTTTAAACATATATATAATTTTGGATTGTTCGTATATATATATCGTTTTTGGATGTTTTTGGTTTTAAATTATTTAATTTCGTCAATTTTGTTTAAATGAATTAATTTGGTTATGTGATACATAGATTAATGTCTTTCATGTTAACATACATAGATTTCTCTAACAAACCACTTTATGAATGCTAGGAATGTTCAATATGTTAGTTGATGTTTATATACAATATGTTTATTTTTGTTTAAATGATTTTCAATTATAAGTAATATTCAATATTCAATGCTCTTTAGGAATGTTAGTTAGGAATGTTTTCAATCATTTCAATGTGGAATAATATATGCATGATATCCATCTGAATTTTCAATAAAACGCACTTTTGGAATAAACTAGTTAGGAATGTTTTCAATGATTTAAGTGGAATAATATATGTAATCTTTTGAATATTCATTAAAATGCATTTTAGGGATGTTTTCAATCATAAAGAATGTTATTTATGAATGTTTGTATTTTATGAATTCATATATGCATAGATTTTTCTAAAGAACCGCTTTAGGAATGTTAGGAATGTTCAATATGTTAGTTGATGTTGATGTTGATGTTAGTGGAATAGTATATAATAGCTGCAGGATAATCATTAAAATGCAATTTAGGAATATGTTTTCAATTATAAGAAATGTTCAATAAAAGGTTGAATGGATTTACACATGCACATTCAATTATAAGAAATGTTCAATAAAAGGTTGAATGGATTTACACATGCACATTCATGATTTCACCTATCAGGAATGTTCAATCTGTTCAATATGTTAATTGATATTTATATACAATATGTTGTACTTGTGTCTAAATGATATTTAATCATAAGTAATGTTCAATATTTAAGGAATGTTCAATATGTTAATTTATATTTATATACAATATGTTGTACTTGTGTCTTAATGATATTTAATCATTAGTAATGTTCAATATTTAGTAGTTGTGTTTAATATTTAGTTAGTAATATTTAGTAATGTAAAATCGTTTAGTACTTGTGTCTAAATGATTTTTAAACACTAGTAATGATCAATATTTAATTATTAGTAATGTATTTTTTCTTGTTCAATTAAATTTATGACTCATGTTGCCATTTTATTTGAATATTTTATTTGTTCCTTATTATATCCACTGAATAGCTTTCGCATGTGTCTAATTGGTAGGGAAGCATAGTCCATCCACATCAAAAATGATCTAATCATAACCTTATAGATTATAAGAAACTGAAAAAAAAAGAAACACCAAAACTAAGCTAGAAATCTCTCTATATTTGCAAAAAACACATATGCTAATCATAAGAGAGACAAGGATTAATTCCATTGTTTTTTATAGCATCATGGGTCCCTTTGCCGATTTGTGTCCATTATTTAAGAGTGTATATACTTATATATTAATTTATGGGTATATAATTATGAAAGAGATGTTCTCCAAATCCTGTGATACCTTATTTATATGCTCTATAACAGGACTAAGATAATAATTATAGGTTCTAGTATTTTCTTGCATCGCACTAATGAAGAAACAAGAATCGTTAAATATTTGAATTTATTTCACAATCCTCTTTTGTGCAAATTCAATCAAAATATTTTGAAGGGAATAATTCTACATAGTTATTAGAACCTTGGCCCAGGCTTGCTTTAAAATTTAAGCTGTGCATTTCAAAATGATGTAGAGTATCTCTAGCATTATTGTAATGCCCCATATTATTTAATGATTATTAATAAGTGCTTTTAATTAATTTAAAATATATATATAT
Organism: Pseudotsuga menziesii; assembly: GCA_001517045.1. Classification (NCBI taxonomy): domain Eukaryota; kingdom Viridiplantae; phylum Streptophyta; class Pinopsida; order Pinales; family Pinaceae; genus Pseudotsuga; species Pseudotsuga menziesii. The sequence goes on along the minus strand of LPNX010260604.1, from coordinate 205,464 downwards.
ATATATTAAGGTCATTTATTAAGTAATATTTATTTAGTTATTAATAAATAATAATTAAACAAAATTATCACCTTGCCGCTCAGTATAAAAACTTAGGTAAACCATTAGGTAAATTTCGAGGGCATTAGTTAGGTGGTATAACACGTACCATCAATAAAAATAACACATGTCAAATTTAAATTTAACCACACTGCCCAAGAATAAAAAAATAATAATATAACTTAATGAAAGGGCGGTGGAAGAAGGGCGGTGGAGAAAGGAAGGCGGTGGAGGAAGGAGGTATAAGGAAAATTTTTACGGAAGAATGAGGGGGGAAGAGGTTGGATTTATTTTTGGGGAAAATTGGACTCTGCATGAAGAAAAGGAAGAGGAAAAATACTTGAGGAGGGGGGCAACTCAAGGATGAGAGTATCTGTAAATGACTGAGACTGAGAAGATAAAGAATGGAGAGGAAGCTGCTCTCGATATTATTGGTCTGTGGGCTCGGGGGCTAGGAAACCCGTGGGTTTCCTAGGGCCAGCACATGATGAGAGCTGGTCGGCAGGGTGGCACATCATTTTCTTGATTAAGGTTCGGATGGAAAGCTGGAAGAAGAAGGAGCCTACAGGGTTTCCGACAAACTGTTGGATCTACCACAATCGCTATTTCCAGGTATTTATATTTCAGGTATGTAGATATTAAACTCATGCATGCTATTATGGTCTAATTTATGAAAAATACATAAAGTTATAAAGTTATCAACATGTACATTTTCAAATTTTTACTTGAATATGCTTACAGTTCATACTTGTACTTGCATATGTCTATAAAAGTTATAGAATAGACTTGGATATAAATCTGTAATGCAATCTAAAATGTTTTGATAGAGAACATTACAGAGAATTGGACATAGTGCTCTAACCGTTAGGCAGAACACTACAGATGGTATCAGAGCCCTAGGTTCTAAAACTGGAACCTAAAGGGGCCCTCTAGAAAGAAAGAAAAACAAAAGGGCGTTTCAAAAACAAAATTGTAGCTTCCAGGATGATTATGTAAAGCTCAATAAATATCCAAGTAAATCAGTTTAATGAAGAGTGAATTTAAAACACTACAAAGTTTGAATTTAACAATTCAAAAAAAATTTGACCCTTAAATCTGTGACCATGTGACCATGGTAAGCGTTGAACTTTGGCTGAGTTGCATTAATTCTAAGAGTTTACAGTCAAAATGTTAGGCAAAACAAACAAGGATCTAATATGCAATTTAACACTAAGCTTCCACTGCGACATCAAACCAAGATTATTATCCTTCATAAACTCTAAGAAAAGCAAAGAAAACTTTATTAATTAGACAAGCCTGAAAAACAATTTTTTTTTTATATATATACTATTGCATCTCAGCCTACCAATGAAAATGTGCAAGATGCTTACTTAAAAAGGAATTTCAGCTTCTCTGTCATGCGACAGCCAAAGCGCTCTGCAACTTCTCCAGACAGACAGAGTGATTGGCATCCCACTGCCACCTACCAAGTCTTGTACAGACTTGAGCTTTCACGGATTAGAAATCCCAATGCCTATAGTTTTCCCCAGAAGATTACAGACTGAATGGGTAATTGGAGAATAATGTCAAGGCATATGTTTGTATTATACCCAATAGCTCATCACGAGCAAGGTTGGCAAACGAATGTAGTTAGCCGGTAAACGGATAAGCAAAGCTTAGCGCTTATACAATTGGTCTTACTAAATGCATCCCAGGCTAGAGCATAGTGGGGAAGCCCTAAAAGGGTAGGTTTCACACAGAGGAACGGGTTCTCCACTTGACTAAAAGAAGAGGCTAAAGAGCATCATATTCATCTGATAAAGCCAATGAAGAATGAAGTTGGCAGATAGTACGATGTCGGGCTTTACACACCCCCTGTCCGTGGGACAATGGGGACAGAGCGGGAGAATTATCCATATTTAGACTTCAGCTTTTCACAGATACTATTGCCATCATCCTGCCTCAAAGGTTTCATGCAATTTGTATTCTCCTGCATTGAGTCAACAGGCTTACAGGCAGTGAGAGTAATTGATTTCAGTTTCCCTTGTAATTTAACAACTAGGAGACTTGCGGTCAATTTTCTTCATAAACATTCTTCCTCGCCATCATCATAAATCACAACATGCTTTGTAGTGTTCTTATCGTAAGACTTTACGCGGCCTTCATACCAGGTATTATCCATAGGCCAGTAAACCCTCGGTCTCTCACCTACCCAACTTTGAGGGTCGCAGTCAAGGGTTTCATTGCACATAGACTCGATTCCAACTCACATCTTTTCGCCGGAGGTAGTGAGGGGGAATCAGAAAAACACGAGGGATTTTCGGCATTGTGGTTCTCTGAAGGTATGTCTACGGGGCTTTCAGAAGGAGATTTGATGGAGGCTGTACATGATCAATGCGCATAATAGGCTTTTGCGTGTTCTGTGGAGAAGGTGTGGTGGGGGTCATTGGCGAGAAAAACGATGAAATGGAACGCTGTGATTTTGTAGATGCAGGTGTTGAAGGCTTCCCGGGAGAAAAAAAAAAAAAAAAGGAAAGAGAGAGATGAAATTGGAAGTTGTTGACCTGGTTTGCCGCCATTGCTTGGACGCCTTGAATCGTCCTCCCTGTAAACCAAGGCTTTCTTCATACAAATAAAAATTCACGCAGGTCAGGTCCTCCCTGTAGTGCCGGCGGAGCACTATGTCCACGGATTTAATGCCTATTTTAGTCAGTCATTAGACATTAATAAAAAACACATTTCTCCTCAAAAACACTATAATTTATTTTAATATTCAAGTATGTATTTCTTTTTCCTTTTAAATCTTTTAAATATCAATAATTTCAAAATTAAAATAAATCAACATTTATAATAATAATAAAAAAAAATTTGGTTTTAAAGTCTATATTTCTTTTCAATTTTCAAATTTTTGCTGGAAATTGATGAAATTAATTACTTCTATGGAATCATGGCATATACTTGTAGCACTGTCTTTTTATTAATTCAAAACCAATTTTGTTTTCTTTTGTGTCATTTGGTCGTTTGTAGGTTGTGCATGTTGCGCTATGCAGGCTCCTGCGTAGGGTTGTGGAATATGAGTTTCACAACAGTTAGGCTTGGTCCGATGTATCAGTAGATGTGGATTATTATTTCTTTATGTTATTCCTTTTCACATTGGAATGTCGATTTGTGATTGCTATCTGCCTTAAAATTCTCGAGTGCTTGGCAATCCACAAATTCTTAGTTGAGTGAATCTCTAGAGTTAGGTTACAACAATTACCACGATTGATGGAAAATCTCGGGAGTTAAGTTATAATAATTGATGGCAAAAGTATGTCCATTCATAATATGAATGTTTTACGATATACCTTTTACAGTGGATTATTAATGCAAACTTATGCCTATTAAGGGGTTTGGATGAGCTCATTTAGTAGTGGAGGTAGTTGACAGAAGATAGAGTATATGATTATGATATCCAATAATATCGATATGAATCCATGTAAAAGCAAAAATAAACACTAAAACACAAAAACATGACAATGTGAGATTAATGGGTAGGTCACTCCAAGAATTTCGACCATTCTAATAACATTTTATTACAGCGGAGTACACGCAAGTAAAATCTATCAATATAAATTAGAGAAAGCAACGAAACAACAAACATTATAGAGTTTCAAAAATTGCCTATCTGACATCTTCAGACAATATTTCGATGCACTTGGTTGCACATTTTGGACATTTCTTCCAATTCATTATATAACGATAATTATTGAAATTGAATTAAGGAATTCTTATTAAACAAAATAGGATAGGAAAATGTCTTAAACAGCTTGAAGAAGTCAGAAGAGAAGATGGTCATTGATAAAAGCTGGTTACTTCTTCAAATTCTTAGGGATTACACTAAATGGAATATCCAGAAAGAATGCAGTAATTGATATTTTTTTTAGAATAGAGAGAATTAATTTCATACTTGACACATTCTAAAAACATTTCGACTTGCTTCCCATTAAAGCAAGCAGATAAAATCTGGGATAATAAGTGCTAGGTATCTGACACATGGTTCTAGGAGCAGATCGAATATGGAACCTAATTTACTAGCAGAAGACGCTTACTGGAGATACTTTTACTTACTGGAGAAAGAAAAAAATAAAATAAAAAAATGAGACCAGTAGAATGTAATGAATTGTGTTTTGAATTTCACTTGTCAATAAAACACGAAAACCTCTTACGAAGCCATTACCATGAGCGTATACCAGAATATACTGAACAAAAAGGACATTTCAGAAAACATTCCTGACATCTTAAGAATTCATGTGACCTAGAAAAGATCAATATTATGAAAAAAAAATAATAACTAACAAATTGGAAACCCTTACAGACGATTGAAGACCTGCAACCGAATAGTATTGCCTTAATAAACGTGCGGACAGAGTATAAATGTTTCCCTGCGTTACTTGACTCACTTCAGCAAAGGAAGGAATGATCTCTTCTTCTTCTGAGCGAATCAGAAACACAGGATGTTAGTATCTGGACACATTAACACCATGAATGCAATGAGAACTTGCAAACTGGCTGCCTAAAATTGTGCCCATATAATATATAACATCAAACAAACACTTTCAAACATATAGCTCCACACACAGCACAAAATACCATAAACTGCAAATAAGATGAATTGCTCCCTCGTGTTTCAGGAGTTACAGTCACCATGTCGAGCTCACTCCATCCGGTATCATGCACAAAGTTTTACAAGTGAGGTAGTCATACGATGTATGTACTTCACCACTTTCGCAGACTGGCTACTGCTTCTGAGATTTCCATGATACCGACTCGTGTCCAAGTTTGCCTGCAAATTGCTCAGACGAAAGGTCAAAAAAAAAAAAAAACCCTAACAGAGAAATCTTGTGAGAACGATGGATCCCAAAGAAATCTGAACTCTGTGCGCCTTGAAAAAAAAAAAAATGGGGAAGAGAAAAGTTAAGCATTGCCTAGAAACCTATTTAATAATGGAAAAACAAATAATAAACATGTTAATTAAATGAACATTCCAGGTTCGTTCTGGAGATGACAGTCCATCGGAATTTTCTCCATTTGGGCAGCATGCATGCCGTCGATAGGGTTTTGTTCCATCTGGGCCACATAGAATGATTTCAGCTGCCATCTGGTAAGCATACAAGTATGAGCATGCAGATGGACGCGTGGATGGATTATGGAAGCGCCGAGTCCGGTCAAATGATGTTATTTGCGCATAATTTAAATTTAAATATATTTAATTTACGAGATTACAATTTCAGGGAAAGATAATTTCAAGGCAAAATATTGATGATGTGGCAAGGAGTTGGCTTTGGAAGTAAAATTTCCACTGATATCATTGTTTGACAACATTTAAAAAAAAAAAAAGGCTGTTTCAAAGGTGAACTACGCCGTCACAATTTAGTATTGCTTTTTCCCAGATATGACTGGTATTTATTTTCAGATTTCTGGTCAAGCAGAGCTTTAGAACCCACGGGACTCGAACGAGTGACAACATGAACAACAAACCGCACGCTGACCAATACACATAACGTTCGTGGGCATCACACAATAAGTGTTATACGTAATCGGGTGAAGCATCCTGTGTTAGGATTTCTTCTGTGGTTCAATTATCTAAAATGAACGTCTTTTGATAATGGAGGATTTGTATATTTTCATCACCTCTGCACATATTTAGAATGATAGTTAAAATGCTTAGGAAATATTAAAAATATTAAAATCTTGTCAGCTGGTCCAGAAAATATAATGGGTCAATGAACTTGCAGAAGAATACAGGGAGACTTTGGCACAGGTTTTAGGAGTCAAATTGAGCATCGTTGTCACTAGGACAATAATATGGTTTATGTTCGTCTTTATGGCTTTAAATAGCTATTTTCCATGAGAACCTAACTACTGAGATTATTCCATGTGAATACCGGTTTCATATGCTTCCCATCTCGTCATAAATAGCACGAGAATGTGTTGAGAGAGGATTAACCAAGGTCCAAGTGGGAGTGCACAACGGATAATACTGGAGGTAAGTTCACGAGAAGCTGCATCGATGAGATCAATAGGGCCAAGACTACAGAAAAGTGAGTGGTGAGTGAGTGCACATAATTATCACAGGGAAAGGTAATGCAGATTTTATAAAAGAAATATGTAACAGTTTTGGAAGCAAAGTTTTTGATAAGATGAAAGGAGTGCAGTTTTTAGAAGAGACTTCTAGTATTGAGCACTAAGACGTTACTCACAAAAATGGTTAATGGGACTTATGACAATCAAGTGAGTACATTTTGTGTTAATCAATGAAGAAAACCCCATGTCCATAACCTAAATATAATAACTAAAATCACTAAATATTTTGAAAAAAAAAAAACATCATTAAGAAACAATTCCACCCATTGCTTGGTGCGAGGGGGATTCTCACACTTTTAAACATTCATCTACTAATTGAAGAATAGGTTAGAATCACTTCACTAGTAACATCCTTGATACTAAAGGTACTTATTTCTCAATTATCCAACTTCTAGTTTCTATTTTTGGTTTAGCTTGGAGTGTTCACTCACCACTCCTACCTCCAAGGTTCTAGCTTGATCTAAACGTTGAGTTTATTTAATAACCTTTTCACTCACAAGTTATTGCAAATGGATATTAGTAAAAGGGTGATATATAAATATATTCAAAATTTTGTTAGTTAATTATTTAGAGTATGAGGTTGATGTTAAATTACATCATTTAATGAAATTACATACTTGAAAGGGGAATAAATACAACAAATACAAAAGAATACCTATATATACACACAAGCCAACACACAAAACAAGAGACGATTTAGGACGGTTAGGTGGGAATAATACATGAACCTATCACGGACCCAATGGGAAATTTTTTTTATATATATATACAAGCATCATAAAATCACATGGATGCAACTATAATACTAGTTTTGATGCCAAATACTTACCTGGAAAAAAAAGATGAATGTCGAAAGGATGGGTCTTTCACATCACCAATAGAGAATTGAATCTCAAAATGAATTATATTACCATAGATAG
>LPNX010260604.1:103913-195677 GCA_001517045.1 Pseudotsuga menziesii | reverse complement strand
TAATAATATAACTTAATGAAAGGGCGGTGGAAGAAGGGCGGTGGAGAAAGGAAGGCGGTGGAGGAAGGAGGTATAAGGAAAATTTTTACGGAAGAATGAGGGGGGGAAAAGGTTGGATTTATTTTTGGGGAAAATTGGACTCTACATGAAGAAAAGGAAGAGGAAAAATACTTGAGGAGGGGGACAACTCAAGGATGAGAGTATTTGTAAATGACTGAGACTGAGAAGATAAAGAATGGAGAGGAAGCTGCTCTCGATATTATTGGTCTGTGGGCTCGGGGGCTAGGAAACCCGTGGGTTTCCTAGGGCAAGCACATGATGAGAGCTGGTCAGCAGGGTGGCACATCATTTTGTTGATTAAGGTTCGGACGGAAAGCTGGAAGAAGAAGGAGCCTATAGGGTTTCCGGAAAGCTGGAAGAAGAAGGAGCCTACAGGGTTTCCGACAAACTGTTGGATCTACCACAATCGCTATTTCGAGGTATTTATATTTCAGGTATGTAGATATTAAACTCATGCATGCTATTATGGTCTAATTTATGAAAAATACATAAAGTTATAAAGTTATCAACATGTACATTTTCAAATTTTTACTTGAATATGCTTACAGTTCATACTTGTACTTGCATATGTCTATAAAAGTTATAGAATAGACTTGGATATAAATCTGTAATGCAATCTAAAATGTTTTGATAGAGAACATTACAGAGAATTGGACATAGTGCTCTAACCGTTAGGCAGAGCACTACAATTATTTTACTCATGTGGTCCTTTCATAGTTCAAACAAAAAATCCATAAGATTGTGGTTTGTTAATATAAATCTTGTAATTGTTGTGGTTTTATAAATATGATATATGTGTAATTTTCAATAAAATTGACTTTATGAATGTTTTCAATAAAATGGACATTTGGAATGATCTAGTTAGGAATGTTTTCAATTATATAGTAAGTGGAATAATATATAATATATGTTTTCAATATTTAGTACTTGTGCCTAAATGATTTTTAATCATTATTAATGTTCAATATTTAATCATTAGTAATGATTTTTAATATTTAGTAATGTTAATATTGAATGTTTGTATGCTATGAATTTATACAATTGTACATATCAATTTCGTTATAAAATTAATATAGATAATTTTGATGTACATATGTTGAACAATCCAAGAACAATATATCATATAATTTACATCAATTTGATATATACATACACTAAACAATCTAAGAACAATGAGCTATAAGCTCAACATGCAACAACACTATTTTATAAGTTTCCTCAATTTGATAGACATAAGCTCAACAATGTAAGAACTTGATATCATATTTAAGTAAAATTAATCAATTTGAAATGTACATAAGTTCAATAATATAATCTAATAGTCTATCATATTTAAGTTTAAAAAAGGTACAAATCTCATAATTTTACAATTTCATAATGAATGTGCTTAAAAATTCATCAAAACAATATAGATTAGAACTTATCAATAATCACTCTATTTGAGTGTCACAATTATAAAACCAATGAAGATGTCTTTCATGTAAAAAGTATGTATAATGTTCAACATGATTCAAATTAGAAACAAGATCTTAAAGGAATCCCGTCTTCAATTATTCTTTCATGATCAACTTTTAACATCTTCCATCTTCTAGCTTTCAATTTCATTAGAGGAAATTTGGGGTCTAAAATGGGCCTTATAAGAAAACGCGCCAACAATAAATTTTGTGAGTTGGAATTCAAGAACCAATAGAATTTCAATAAAATGAGTTAACCATAATGGTTGAATTGACATATTTGTCATAAAAGAAAGCTACTTTTTTTGTTCGTATTTTCGACATATATCCTTGTGTTTTTACTCAAATTTTGAATGGGAGAGCTCATTGGATGCGGAATTTAATTCCACATCCAATGAGTACCCACACTGCATACTTTTGACAGACCCCGCTACCCCAAAAACAAGAAATACCTTCACATTTTTTCAGGTATTTCTTATTTTTGGGGTAGCAGGGTCTGTCAAAAGTATGTAGTGTGGGTACTCGTTGGATGCTGAATTAAATTCTACATCCAATGATCTCTCCCGCTCAAAATTTGAGTAAAAACATAGGGAGATATGTCGAAAATACGAACAAAAAAAGTAGTTTTTTCATTCTTCCTCCAAAATTAATAACTATTATTTTATTATTTTCTTTAGGAGGCCCATTTTAGACCTCAAATTTCCTATAATGTTTATTTGATTTAACTTCTATCAACTTTATGTGAGCTGTGCATACCAAATGACTATATTGGCAGCATATGACATGAGGTTGATAGTATTTAAAGTGAACGTCCCTTTCAGTTTGATATGTTTCTTGAAAAACATAACCTTTTAATAGAATTGACCCTCTTTCATATATAAAAACTCTGTCATAATAGTCCTTCAATAATTACATCTTTCTCTCTTTGCATCGCATCAAATAATATCTCACATTTTCATTGTTGTCTATGGGTGCAACCACAACAGATACATCTCCTACACATAATTAAGAACATTGAATTTGTCAAAAAAAAAATTAAAATAAAAATAGAAAAATTTAGTATTTGGTACATACATTAAATTACCTTCTCTAACCAAATAGGAAATTCTATCACCATTAGTTGATATTGCAATGTCCTCTCATTCTGACTCCTCAAAGCTTGCGAGTGGCATTTTTCCTTTTAAATTAATTTCGTTGTGTTTCCAAGGTTTAACATAATTTTCATTGATGTTTTCAAAATTCTCTATTGATTATGTGTCCTCCATGCAAATAGGAAAAAAGCATGTTATATTCCTACTATCAAATGAAAACACATTTTGGAAGGTTTTTTTTTTATTGAGTGTAAATCTCGAGTTCCATGAATAGTGCTAGCATCATATGGGATTGATTTGTCTATATCTTGGATTCTGATATGCCAAAAAAACCTATCCAACATAAACAATTTTACATGTACATGTGAATAAAATGTTAGTAGATGTACATATTAAAGTCATTCTAAGTTGAATAATTCTATTTTGAAAAAAAATTTCATACCTGCGCACATCTTTTGATTGTTGACTGTAATCATGGATGAGATTTAAATCACACCATTGAACAACTTGATTAGCACACACAAATCGATCAGTAGAATGGTTCATTTGATACCTTCGAAGTGCTCATTTTACACACGCCCCGACACCATTGTGCTCCCCTTTTGCATGATCAGTTTCAAAAAAATTCCAACGATGTTTCATATTTGTTTTTTTATGAAGGTGACATAGGCAGAAGAATGATCATGAAGATTTAAATTTCCCCACACATCCATATGACCATATCCAATGTTCATTAATTACAACTCCACATGTTTTCAATGAAGCTTAAATAATATCAAAACAACGTTGTACATAATGTGTATCATGTGTGCGGTCATCGGTGATATAGAAATGGTATTCCTTGATGAGATGTCAATTTTCATTTGTGATTTCTATATCATCAACATTTTGTTGAGCATGTCTATATAGAACATGAAAAAATATAGAAACTTGGTCAAAATGATAATATTTACTCTGTATTTCTTTTTGTGCTTCAAATGTGTAATTCTCTATGAAATCAACCACATAAAAAATAGTCCCCTAAGGAAAAACATCACGTGATTGTTTGAATTGCCAGTCTTGCCATCATGATCTATGTGAATGTCTTATGTATTTATAAATTTCTTTTTCAAACTTCTTCAAAAACTATGTAACACTGATTTTATCTTCTTGTAAATCTATTCTATTCGAAAGAGCGTTTGAAGAACTTGTAGAATTGTGGGATTACATGACATATTCATATCTCTTCCAATCAACTATGATATTTGACAATCACTAATCATTAATATCAATAGGATATTTATGGTGGAATAAAGCTAGAGCTCCACAATTATCACATTTCTTTCCACCGACACATCTTTTGTTGTAAAAAATCTCGTGACTATCTCTTTCACATAGAATTTTAGATATAAAAGCATGAATTGTGGAAGGAGGTGAATTTTACCAAAATGTTTTACCAAACTGAAGGAATGTGTCATAATATAATTCAAACTCAACATGATAGAGACAACAGCATGTGTCACGAATAGTGATAGGTCTAACATACCATGGCTTCTGTTGTACAAATGTATTGATTGACAGATTCAATTCACCGTGTTCATCTTTGAATTTATTGAATAATTGTATATGATTCATCTCCAATATATGTTTTGGATGGATTTCATACTAATTTTGAGATATTCTGCGTTGTATCACGTCTCTTGCATTTGGTGAAACACGATAATTTGCCACCCAATATTCATGCATGATAGCTTTAACACTTTCACCGACCCTATCTTTATAGGGTTGTTACAAATAATTTCCCAACAAGCAAGCTCATCATTTGCATCTATTTATAATTGAAATTTGTTATATTTGTACAATGTTTTCCACAAAGTTCCGATAACCTTTGCGATTTGCGTTGCCAAATGTTTTTGTCTAGTACTAGATGAAATAATTGATGTTTGTATTATTCTACGTGCAACACTAGTATCTTTCTTTCTGGATTTTCCAATCATTTTTATTGCATTGGCTATATTTTCGAACACATTTTTCTTCCCCTTTGAATCTTTTGTCCTATTTTGAATACCCAATAATGACCAAGCTTCCTTCAACTTCTTGGAGACTAACAAACACCTCAAAATTTGAGCTTGTGTTGCCACTGATTCTTTTTCCAGAAATTGTTCATGCATCTTTTCAGCATGATATCATACAATATGGTAAGGTTTCATGTTTCCGAATTTTTCTTTATCAACATTTTGTAACATGTCATCGTCAATGATAAAGCCACCTATATATATTTCAATTTCAATTTTAATTTAGAATATCTCAAATATACTTAACTTGAATCATATAAATATGACTCATAATTATAATTATAATTACATGGTTTAAAATCTTTTAATAACCAATATATATATATATATATATATTACCTCTATTGGATTGAATATTTGCATCGTTTTGTGATTCTTCAATGTCTTCAACATATTCTACATTTGTATCCGCATTTGGAAATTATATTAAAAAATACATCATTTACAAAAACCAGTTACTGCATTTTAAACAAATTTACAATATTCATACATACATGGTTCAATTTCTTCTTGAGTTTGATTTTGAACATTCATATCATCAACATTTTGATCCAAGTCTCTAGTTACATCATCATTAACGATGTCTTCAATATTTGTATTATTTTGTTTCTTTTTTTCATGGTATCTGAGTTTTTTATTTTCATTATGTGAGGAATTATCTCGAGTGCAGTCACATTTCCTCTTTCACATTTTTTTGTTGCCCATAATTATTCAATGTATACCTTCAACTTAGGATAAATTTTCCTCAAGAGAATTTTAATCATCAAAGAAAAAAATTCACCTTAGAAAATACAATAAAAGTAAGAGTCATCCACCTCAAACAATGTGAATACAAAAAGTAGTGATAATGGCTACAAGGAAGGTTCTCAACCAAATTTGTCACTTCTAGGCCACATGAATTACAAAAAAATTACAGTTAATTTAAATGTTATAAAAGTATAATTAACGAGTATAAAGCTGTGTTCACTAAATATAAATTACTAGTTAAAAGGCCAAAATATGACTACTAAAAATTGATAGTTAAACCATTTAAGGAAAGTTTATAAAAATTAAATATGTCCATAAAATATTGTTCAAATTTAAAAAAAAAATGTACCATAGACTAAATTGGTGCAGAAATTATAAGAAAAATTGTACCATAAAATATTTTCCAGAAACATATTCCATAAAGAAAAGAAGACAACAAATTTTCAAAATAATGTTTGGTATCAAATAAAAATAGCCTTCACGTTAAAAGATAAGTTTTAAGAATACTTACCACAAAAGAGAGCCTTCCTTCTTCTATAACTGTGTAAAATGTTGATCAAATATGTTGATCCTTCATTCATATAAATAAAGAATTGAAACGATGTTATAGAAAAACATAAAAAATGTTTCAAGTTCATGTAACGAAACGGTGTTTGGAAAAAACGTTTCAAGTTTTTTTTTGACCAACGAAAAAAATTCAATAGAGATTTTCGTCCGAACTATTAGTTCCGCTGAATTGTTTTCCGTCCGTTAAATCTAACTTTCGGCCGAACGTTTGAGGATTTTCAGTCGAATCATTAATTGTTTTCGGCCGAAAACCTGTAATATTTAAAAAATGGAACTCCATCCCATATCTAACTCTTCTTCCAATTTCGGAGAGATCGGATCATATCAAATTCTTACAATTTCTCTTCACAAATAATACCATTAGCTGCATAATTCAATCTACTTTCTATAGATGCGAATTTTGTTGAAATTGGTGTGATCCACTAATTTTATTTATTATATTTCTTAGAATGTGTCTGGATTGATTCAAAATTTAATAGAATTCATTGAAATGAAAATTCAATAACTTCTTAAAGACAGGATGAAAAAATTTGGAAAAATCATGGTACTCAACATTGATGTCTTCTCTTCAAAAGGGTACTTTTAGTTTCTTTTGTTTTGAATTGGAAATTAGGGAAGATGTTGTGTCAACCTAAACGTGTCAGTTTTATGCTAGTTTTTCATATTGGTCCACTTCAAAAAATTCTAATAATTATTGCATGCAGTTGTTGGATACACACTTATAGACAACCTTTAGTACATTCTATCTAGATCATCATAACATATTTTGTTTTTAATGAAGAATAGTTGAATAATTAATAAACTGGTGTAAAAAAACATGACTATTTATCATAATTTCATTAATTAATAACATACTATAAAACACTTGAAAAAATGACATATCAAATGCCAATTAAAAAAAACTAAAAAAATAACAGATAGAAATCTAACGCAATTCTCTACAACTTTTGTTTTTACTACAAAATAAAATTCTAAATACAAATCTAATTTTTCTTTGCTTGAAGTTGACAAACTTGGAAAAACAACACTGCTTTTCTCATAACCCCCCTCAAAATAGACACCCATATTCATGATTTCACCCATTTATATCTTATTATTTGGTCACGTATCTCTTAGTTTTTGGTCATTTTATATGCGTATTTTGGTGATTAATCTCATTTATTGGTAACTAATTTAGTCATTTTTAGTCGTTTTATGTGTGGTCATTATATTTTAGTAGTTTTAATGATGTCTATTATTAATCAATATAATTTTTTAATATGATATTATGTTTGAATTAAAAAAAGAATCATACATTATTTATCCTCATCTAATACACATGTGAATTATGCAATGTCACATTATAATCAATTACAACACTTGTAAATAATATCTAATACACGTAAATCATGCAATGTCACATTAATTAGTTAATAATTACAACACTGGTACATAATATAAAGTACAACCATATATATAAGTTTTAAACCACATAAATTATATTATATGAAATGCCAAAAGTATTACAATAAATATGAGTTTTCTAAAAAACTCATATTAATTTCCATATAAATTTACAGGAAAATCATCACTTTTCAAAATATTACAATGGCTAAACCATCCTACTTTCACTTGGCTGCAAAACCATACTTACATCCCACGCCAACAGCTTCAAAACTATACTCGGCACTAAACCATACTTAGATCGCACGTCAGCAACTTCAAAACCATACTTAGCATCTTGAAAGCCTCAATAGAAGGCTCTTCGTACTAAATGGCAAAGCCTCAGAAGCATGCTCTTCATACTCAATGACCCACTTAAAAGTTAAGCTCACTCCTACAAAATCCAATAAAAAATATAACTTGTAAAGTACAAAAACAATGAACTGTAAAGTAGAAAAGCAATGAAATAAATTATTTATAATGTTCAACAACTAACAACAATAACCAAGATGATGTGCAAAATAGGAAAATCTAATATAACAAATTCAATTTAAGAATTGGTTAAAATTAAACTTGAATGGCTAAATCTACACTATTTAGTACCTAAGAAAAGTAAAACTTAGCTATAAACTAGGAAATGTATTTCAACAGGAAAGATAATCAACGAATCCAGAAAACAATTATGCTCATCTGCATAGGTATAAAATTGCATACATAGTGCAATCTGTGAAGGATTTCACCCGGATATGTCATGTGGTTAGTGAATGACATGAAAACTATGGAAACTGATGAATGATTTAAGAAAGTCTCAAATCCAACGTCCAAAAGAATAAATAATAGATTTATTTTCCTGTGGAGTCACCATTCTATTATGTATGATTTGGTGCAAAAGTGTAACAAATGCACTCAAACATAGGTTGGAAATGCTAGTGCAATAAAAAAGTAAAATGTATGAATAGTGTATGTGAGAAAATATATATAAACCCACTTTCCCAAATATGCAATAAACATAAATCAAAAGAGAAGAGGGAAGTGAAACCTTAGGGGAAGTTGCTTGACGAGTTGGCCTTGTTGGAACAAGAGAAGGTGAACTGAAAACAAGAATCGTCCTTTATGGCCCTGTACACAATGAAAATAGAGGACCAACATTACAATTGTCAGGCAATACCAGGTTGATTCTGTAGAGGATGATTGTATTTATACTATATAGGATTTTCCCAAAGGATGGTATCTAAGTAGAGATGTTTCCTAGTATTTGTCCATGAAATTTCCTTCCTTATAAACCCTAATAATTTGGAACATTCATACATTATCATTGGCCTTGATATTAGTGTTTGTCAACATTTGATTATTCAAATATCTACAAATGCTTAAAATCCTATTATGTGCATAAGCCTCATATGGAAAGAGAAGTCCGTAGTCAGTATTAAGTTTAATATTTCTATTATTACCAAAGTCAGTATTAGATCTAATACCATCAGTTGCCAAATTATTCAACATTGACACAAGATTGCCAGTTAATTTACTAAGTTCAAGAAGTGCAACATTTTTCTGTTTTCAGCAAAATACATGACCTTATTGACTTGATGTCCCATTTCAAATTTAGTATTACGATTAATCTGGTAAAAAATATATTGTTCTGATTACTTCACAAATATCCTTAGATCAATTTCCATAGGCTATCTATAAAATGAAAAAACCCAAAAAATAACAACTCCGATGATATTAATTTTAAATTTTAAACCAAAAACATTTACAAAAGTGTTTTGTATTTTTAGGTAGCTTATCTATTAAAACTACAATTATAAACATTACATGTTGAATAATATTGAAGAAAACCATGGAAACCCCAATAGAAACACCATGTTCATTGAAATGGGGACTAGCATTAACCTGCCAGATCACATGTTCTTTGTTCGCTAGCTGAATCGCTACATAATTTGTTTGAGGTTTTCCAGTTTCCAAAGCTTTCAATTTTAACAGAACTTCTACAATTTCTATATGGAGAATAGCCTGCATAACATTAGGTTCAAAGTAACTTCAATGAGTCCAATCTAAGCTAAAATATAACTGGGATAGCTATTGAAATGGCATACTACAACTACACATGCATGTTAAGGAAAATGTTATTGCAACTTTACCAGAAGGAGCACCTTGGACATGCTGAATGAAATACGTTATCCATAACTTATAGGGCTTCAGAACCGTCCATAGAACCGTCCATATTCTTTTGGTTTGTACCTCATTTTCTGTCTTCGAGGACCTAGCCAAAGTGGATCAATCCCTCTTCCACTAGAAATTCTTGTCTCCAAGAGTACTCCTTGTAGGTTGTCCAATAACTTTTTGTCATCCATTATCATATAGTTCCTCTGTTACCTCTATTGATAAGAGAGGAGTAGATGTAGAACTACATGAATCTCTCTCAGAATCAGTTAAAGAACTAAATATTGATCTTCCAAGTGGTGATTATTAATATTGATCCATTTTCTACCTGGAAGGATGTTCTAATTATTTTCAGATGGCAGAACACATATTATTAAAAATCCTTTTAACTTTGAAGTTTGTTCAATTTCTGTTTGAATGAGTTTGTGCATTAAACGTCTTATAGATGTTCTTTTCTTGGAATGTACTATTTATTTGTACAAAATCCCAGCTTTAATTAGAAACTAACTACTCAATTTACATGTGATCTAATAAGGTTAGAGTGAAGGCCATCAACATCCTCTTCTTCCATTTTGTGCTGACTTCTCATGCAATTTAATGCTTGGTCTTACAGATCTTCGGGATGACAATCAGTTTTTTGCTGACCACCCTGGTCCTGTGCCTATATCAACTCCTCAAGTATGTAAACTTTCCATGACATATTGGAACTATCTAAATATAATTTTAACTGGCATAATTTATTTTGAAAGAGTTTCTGGGAAACTAATGTTTCATGAATTGTATGGATTTTATAACACCATTCTCTATCCAATCTTCTTTACAATTTAAAGTCAACTACTTCACCTGTGATTTCTGCATGATTTATTCTTTTATTCAATGTCAAATAAACTGAAACATTTTATCATTAGTAATTTCAGAAGCACTTCAAATTTAGATGACCAATGTGAAAGTCTTTATCCCATAATATGCTTAAAAATAATTAATAAGAAGATTCTTTCATTGTTGAATCAACATGTTGCAAAAGACCAGAATTATCTTTATCATAAAAAAGACAACTCACTTTGCAATATGACTAAGGTACCAAAGCATATAGCCTTGAAAAGAAAAGGAAATTGAGTGAGGGGAAGATGGAGGAAGAAAGGAAGAGGGGGAGGTAAAAAAAATAGATCCTAGTCAGTGAAATGCATGAAGGTGTTTTAGAGCAAAGGAAAGGGTACAAAGACTTACATTCTTTGGGAAAAGGAACAAAAGACATTACTAGATTAATGAAAGCTTTATGTTGCTAGGTTTTAATCTAGTAGATTAGTCCCTAGTATTGTTTCAAATGGTGAAGACTGTTGGCTCTTCCTTGTCTGTATATAATTCATATCCTACGTTGATAAGTTTTGACCTTGATGCACTGCTTTGGTTCTTGCAACATCATTGAAAATGACTAGTAAATTATATTTTTCATATTTCCTCCTGATAAATTTTTTTGTTAATTTCTTGTTCTAGATAACGATGTCTATATTTCCACTTTAGTTGATAAACACTTGTTATCAACCTCACCGCTTCTTCCAATAAATATGTAAATTTTTCTGTTTGTTCCTTATTTTCAGTTGTCACAACTTTAACGGATTTTACTTCCCCTTTTTGTTTTGGAAAATTATTCTAACTGGTTGTACTAACATTCCATAAACATGTTTTATAATTGATAGAAATTTATTGTTTTCCTCCAATTCTCATTCCCCTCCCCTCCTCTGTAATGGTTTTGAATTTCTTTCATTGATGTAGATTTAGCCATATCCAGGTTCTAAACATGCATGGTTATCATTGGCTCAAAACAACTCTACCTAGAAAATTAGTTATTTTGAACAAAGAGTGAGTAGAATACGGCGGCATCCCTAAGACTCTAACTGCACCAAGAGTACTGACTAGAGGTGCTTAGCTCTATTGAAAAAAAAGAAAAATAAAAGTTATTGAGTTACTAGTACCTAATTACTAGTAATCAGGTCCAAAAAGATGTTCTATATTTCCTTAATATTTTACAGAAACTAGAACCATCAATCATTTTATCTTTTAACAAAGGAGTTACATTGACCTTTCCAGTTACAAGCATCACTTTCTTAGCTTACCGCAATTAACAGAAATTTAATTTCATGAGAAATTTGAACAAAAGTTATGGTTATGAGAATATTGATTCTATTTCCCTTTTTAACTAGTTCCAAAGTCAAGGGTCAACCAGCTCTAGCTCTAAAAATATTGATTCTATTCATAGATTAATTGTGAATACCAATATCCATTGACATGTTAAGAATCAAATCACAAGAATTTTCAATACATGCCACATGCAGAACAAGATAAACCGGTTCTCCTAGAAAGCTACTTCTATAAAATTAGTCTTCAATAAAAAACACAAACTATCCTCTCGACTTGGTTCATGCCATGGATCTAAGGGATAGATTTAAACCGACCATTTGTTGACTAGGGCCAGTCTAGAGGATAGGTTATTCCCAATGATATAGACATTAACCATTATGACACCCATATAATCAGGAAATCTCCATCTGGTATACATCATTTCTAGATAAGGTGACCAAGGATGACCTTGTATACATCACAACATCATGATGTGCGAGCGGGGGGGGGGGGGATTGTTTTTCTAAGTAGAACATCCCTCTTAAAAATGAATATATAGAAAAGGGTAAGAGAACAATTTTAAGTAAATATATTCCTAAAAGACAATCTAAATAACATTTACAGATATAAGTTTTACCTCCAAATCCTGTGCAGAAGCTTCATTAGCTCCTCCTTCCTTTAAATCTCTAATGTTTTTTTATCGGCATTTGACCTGTGAATGATAGAGAAGAGTAGAACATGAATAAGAGGAATCAAATAAATGTGCCATATCTTTGATAGAATATAGTTGATATATTCCTTACACTGTTGCAACAATTGCAGTTTCCACTACACTTGTGCACACTCCATTAGTTGAAGGGACCACGGTAGTTGGTTTTAATGAAGCAGGAGTAGCAAGAGGTATTACAACTACAGTGATTGATGGCACAACAACACGTGCAGGATAATTTGTGAGAATAGATATTATGGTCATGGTAAATGAGATAGCTCTAGCAGATGTAGAAATATTTGGTGTCAAATAAGCCATAACACTAACCGAGTTTGTGGGAAAAAGAGGCATAACAGGTGTAGCAACTGTCAGCGTCCCTGTTGATGCTATATCTAGAGTTAGTATGGATCCAAAATTAAGATGGATCTATGCTAGTCTATCACAAAATCTCAAGGTGCTTCAAAAGGAAGGATATCTTCTTCAAATTCAACGAACTTTTAATTCATAACAGAGACAATCGACGTTAGAAAGTAGTGATGATTGTTCCTAAAATAGGTAACAGACTTATCACATTTATCAAAATCCAAACAACAAAATTCTGAACAAATATTGAACTAGCTTCTCATATAAAATACCAAGTTATACAACAAAAACATAGAAGAATATGTCAACAAAGTAACATTTCAGGAGAACAACAACACCTGCAAAGATAAAATAGGGGTGACGTTGATACGCCACGACTGGAAGAACATCGATTAGTAGACCCCAGACTAGTTTCATAATACATAGAATGAAAAATGATCCCTTGATAAACTTGTGTTGCGGATGGTTGTGCTGATTTGGAAGATTTGTCTTGTGAGAACTAGAAATATACAACTTCAATGTCCATACCTAACCAGCTAAGTTATAAGATTTGTCCATAGGCCTAACCACACCCGAATCAGATTCTTGGATTCTTCATCGTATTCTCCCACCTTGTTTTGACACATCTAATTCTTAATTTTTATATGACTAGCACACCCATATCTGTAGCCAATTTTTTTATTATTCTAAATGCCTCAAAGAGTAGCATCTTAGACTTTACTTGCTTCCTTAGTACAACATCTCTGTAGTTGACTTTTCATCCATCTATTAAGGTTTTCAACTCATGAGGATATAACATTCTATCCCACAGATCAACTAGACTCATGTATGTTAATAAAATGTTTGTTCTATTACGTCCTATTCAGTGGGGTTCGTAGTATGAAAAGGGCATTTAGAAAGGTGCTCAGCAAGGAAAGGGCATGGAGCTCAATGGTAGTGGTACCATAGGGTGTCTATCATGAAATGGGCATGTATCTAGATCAATGGTACTATGAAGGTTCCTGGCATTGAAAAGGACATATAACCAGCTCAGTAGTGCTAAGGTAAGGACGCCCAACATGAAAACGGCATGAATTTAACTCACTAGTACATAAGGGTGTCCAACATGAAAAGGGCATGTCAATCATTGGTCGTAGAACGTGGTGCAGTAAGGATACCCAATATGAAAAGGGCATGTATCTAAGTTGGTAATAATAAGGTAAGAGTACCAGGCATAAAAAGGGCATGTAGGCAAGCGGGAATAGCAAGGCAAGAATACTCAGTCAAAAAAGAGCATTTTTGTAACTAAGAGAGAAAAACAAAATGTAACTCAGTGGGAGAGATACCAATCAATTGGAGAAGGTCTATCCTATCAAAATTTTCAAAATATTCATATGTTTGAAGTTAATTAATTTAGAATAAACTTTTCATAGTTTATAGAAAGTTTTGATGTTTTGTTTTCGACCATGGTAGCAACAACCAATGATATTAAAAGCCACTAGATGCAGAGACTACATACAGTACTTGATCTATAGCTAACATAATAACAACACTTAAAACATTTAAATAGAAAATGAAGTCCCCGTGGACAGAAATTTACCCAACACCACCACAAATATCTTAATAAATTCAAAATTCTTGAAAGGGTTAAGGCAAACCATAATGACTAACAATTTTTTCAAAACACTTTAATGGCCAAAACACTCCAATATATAAACTTATGAACAGATTATAGTACAAGAAACTTGATCAGGAGACCCTATTTCTCATTATATTCTAGTTTTATTACCTATCTTGACACTATTATTACATTGTGAATCATTTTATATACATGGCAAGATATGCACGCCTTTTATCCCATGAAACCCTCTAGTCCCATTTCTGGTAACAATGTATAGATATATTGATATGAATTGTGATTGAGAATGCCAAATTAGTGACAACTTACCATATAAATGGTCAAAATACTGCACAAATCCTGTGCTAAGCATCCCAGTAACAATATCATTAATTGTCTGCACAGTAACAAAATGTTGATTATCAGATGAGCTACTATTGATACCAAAAATATCTCAAAACTCAAGGCCAAAAGCAGTGAAATACTAGCTGAGAGTGGAGAGACATATAAAGACCCCGTAAATAGCATTTATGACAATGGTGATGTCCTCAAGATCAGCAGTGACATGAGAAAGGGACTTTGGAAGATGAATTATTCCCGGAGGATATCTGAGAATTTCCATCCACATAAATGTAGTCACAAATTGGACAGGATCCAAAACTATACACCATACCAAAAACATCACACCCCATAATTCATGCAAGGTGCCTATTACATTCCATATGGGCAATCTGCTTTGCCTGTATCTTTTAACATGTGGTATAGTGGACATGGATTCAGGATGACAATATTTTATGGTGCAATCCAAGAATAGGGACATGAGAGATGTGCAATATCCTATGTAGTGATGTATTTTAAGAATGAGAGTGGCCTTAGATTTTGCTGATTTGGAATTCAACACATAGATTTGCCATAAAGGAAAAAAGGGGTCAAGAGGCAGGGAAGTAGATAATGAGGATGTATACTTCTAAACAAAATCAAAATTGTGGGTATAAAAGACACTGAGATTGGGCACTATAACATGATTATCTATATTAACATCCTTCTAGATCCATTGCTGATGCCCTTTCCTACATCTCTTCTACATCCACAGATCAACCATAATCTCAACTCATAATTCCAAATCAAACTTTCCATGGAATTTATTTAAAAACATACACTTAAACAAAAAATTGTAACATTTGCAGTTTTCTAGAATTTGACAGAAGAAAGAGCCAAAGATAGAGCATGCAGAAAAGAGGAAAATGATCCACTCTATCGAGGACATTGCAACATAAACTTGCATCATATATGAGCATATTCTAGAAAATGATTGGTTCAAAATATCACTTGGATTTGGAAGAACAATGATGAACCCATCCGACATGGCAGAACAGGTCTTGGAAGCATGGGTTACATTTAAATAAATTTTCTTGAATAGAAAGGATAGTCATAGTTTAGTCTCTTATACTGCATCTTTGACTGATCCTCCACTGTTGCTTTCAAGAACAAGATATGAATCAGCAGAAAGGAAGAATGTCTTTGGTTATAAAGAGGACTATTTTTACATCTCATAGTACATGCAATGCTAATAGAATATGAATGTGAGAAGCTCAATAGATATGGTTAGTACTTTTTTGAAATCTATCAATAGCACCCAACTTTATCCTCCTCAATACACCTCACTGAATGCTCAATCCTGGCAACCTACTCCTGCAAGAGACCATTGCAAGGATAACTCTCAACTTCGAGACATGTTCTAGCTTGTATCAGTGAATGTTCTAAGTTTGAAATCCATGTTTGTTTTCACTTTCAAAATATGTTTTCTTCATATGATCACACTAATCATGTCAAGGTTGCAATGGAAGATTTCCAAAAGGTCACTCAAACCAAGGTTTGGCCTACAAATAGAAACATGCTTGATGATGACATCTCTAAAGAACAACTCTTTAATGTTCTCCACAAGATGAATAGGAATTCCCCTAGGCTCAATGGTTTTCCTTTTGAATTTTCCAAAATGGTGTGGGATGTTGTTGGGGATGACCTAATAAAGATGGTTAGGTAGGTCCTCCTGTCTGGTAGGATGGGTGAATTTTAGAATCAAGGCTTGATCAAGTTGATCCCCAAGAATGCTGCAAAGGACACTGGTGAATGTATCTTATAAGATTCTAGCAAAGACCCTTGCTTGAGAGACTAGAAGGTAGTTGTAAATATTTTCCAACTTGAGTAGATCAACTTCATTCAGGATAAATTCATCTTGGATACTATTTGCATATCATGGGAATCTATGGAATTGGCTAGAGAAACTGGTCAAGAAACTTTGTTACTGAAGATTGATTCTAATGTAGCCTACAACAAGTTGGATTAGGAATTTATCCTCCATATGCTGGAATGTCTTGGGTTTGGCACCAAGTTTGTTGGAATGATCAAATATATTTTCTGTAATGCGTCAAACTTTGTTTCTGTGTCTGGGAAACTATTGAACAAGATTTCATTATGCAAGTTAATTAGACAAATAGATACATAGAACAATCAAATTGTTACAAAGAATAATTCTACTTTCTCACTCAATAAAAAAAAATGGCATTATTCACAAGAATTATGAGTACAGTGAGGCCTGTGGTGGCCACTTCAAGTAGTCCCCCATGTAACTTTGGACCTCATATAAACATGGGAAAAACAACAGAAATTATTTATTTTTTATGTTAGCAACAAATTGGGGAAAACAAAATCAAAATGAAACAGAGTTAATAAACTATTCTCCATAATATCTACCACAAAAGGAAAGAGATAGCTTCTATGAATGTCAAGAATATTTATAATGTAAACAATGATAGCATATACTAATGTAACTAACATAAGAATACAATGAGAGTAATCTATAGTTATATTACCTCAATTAGTGTCATCAATTCTAAAGTATTTTACCAGCTTGACTGCCTTGTCTTCTTTTTGAAATAATATCTACACAACATGAGAAGATTGTAATTCACTCAAAAGTGGCATGGCCTTCAGGTATTGTAAAACCTATATTTAGTAGGTACTTGAATGTACAAATCAAATCTCTTCCTAACACAATCAAGTTCACAAAGATTCCAAACTAGTAGATACAGAGGTTATTTTACATAAAATAAATGATATTACTAATATTATTTATATTGAAGATATCATTTGAAATACATGTAAGAAATGATCAGCACTACCACAGGATCATAATTATATGGATCCCTCATCCTGATACTCATTAGATCAACCCTTTTCTGTCACTTTTAACTTAAAAATGACACATAAAAATAAATATTACACATTTGAATTACCATTGCTCATTACCTTCTTCCATCAGTGGAAGTATGTTATTGCCAATATGAATAACTTTGTAAGTTGGAATTACCATTTTGTACAACAACCCCTTTTTATATACAGAAGAAATGTCTAGTCAATTTCAACAGCAACCCCTCATATGAATACAAATCCCAATTGATTTGAAAATGTATACAATAAGGAGATTTAATATGTTTAAAAATATTACAGGAGTTGAAGCAAAACCCATAGCACATTGTTTCGTTGTCTGCATTCCCTGCGATGCAAGAACACTATTTTGATTTGTAGATCCTTGTTGCTGAGTTCCAGAATGCACCAGTGGCATGTGTTAAGGTTGAGAAATAGCTTGATATTGTGGATTAACACTGTATGAATTCTATGACTAACCATATGTAGATGGAGAAAACTAGAGGAGATAAAATAAGAGTGTCCAGAGAAAATATAAAAAAGGTGCTTCATCCAACCTTGTTAAAACAGAAGGCATGTTTACATGCTATAATAAAGTTATAAACCTTATACAAATAAAAATAGATAGTACCATATAGGATGACGATGGTGGCAATCCCATGCCGCCTAAACCAGGTGGAGGCGCCATACTAAGAGGTTTGAATATTGCTGAGGCTACTGAGATGGAGGAGCCCCACTTGTCATTTTCCTTTGTTGCTGAAGATATGTCATAGAAGGAGCCTAAGATGAAGGTGTAGTATGTTGTTGTTGCAGGTGAAAGTCAAACTCTATCTTTCATTGTGATGTTGAGTTCCTTCCTCTTGGTGCAAAGAATCACATGCTTTCCCTTTTGTCCTTTTAAGGGTGGGACTTCTCCAGTCCCCCTATTTTTCATGTGATTGACCTCTCTGACCTATGATGTACTCATTTGTTTTGTGAAGAAATTTATACAACATTTCAAAAAATACAAATGGTGGGATTACTAGGAAAGCCAAAATTGTTAAAGCAGGTGGTTAATGTGGTGTTGAAGGGAATGATTTTGTAAGATTTTTCTATGTATAGTTCCTGCTGTGGTTCATACTTTGATTGTCTCACATATAGTCACTATTTAAGTATTCTTTATTTTCTTATTCACGCAATAACATTGAATACATGTTTAGTTTCATTTTTTAGAAGTTATAGACACCTTGCATGCATTGATTTTTTTCTGGTTAACTTAACAAGATGTCAACCTAAAAAACTATAAACAAATCACATTTCAGACATTTTATCCCATTCATGGAAGTATTCCGCAATGGGTGTTGGGGTCCAAGATTGTCTAAAAGCACGGTGGTTCACACAACGAATGAAAACACAATTAAACAAACTATTGCATGGCATGCACTACATCAAATAAAATGACACAACTTAAAACTAGATCCAACAACTCATCTAAACAATTACAGCACCAACAAAACCAGTGAATAACTGAAACACATGCTTTGTGATTTCTTTGAGATTTTAAAATTCATTGTCTCTGAGAGTTCTTTCTAATTTCCCAAAACCGTTTCTTTCGAGAGGGTTTTGTGCTTTGGCCTGAAATAGCACACAATATTTTTGGTTACACACAAAAGTGAATATTGAAGAATATCTACATGATTTCCCAACACCTTTTTGGGGAAAACTGTTATAAAACCCCATATAGGGTTATAGAAGAGGTGAAATCTTAGAACCTGCAACTGATGGAACACTTCCAGTATTCTAAGAAATCAAAGCAGTTTTCATCTAACTTAGAAACTAGTATCTTGTTGAAGTAGTAATGAATAAAATAGTATGGAATCCATAAAATAAACTAAAAAAACTCAAATAATATTTTCTTCACATGAATTAGAACACAATCCTCACAACTCTACATTTTACCTGTATCACATAAACTATGCATCAATAAAGTTGTAATGAAATTAAAATATGATATTCCTTACTATCTTTGTTATTTCACTCGCATATTTTTCTCGCATTTACCCTAAATACCTCATGTACAAGCCATAGGTTGCAAGATTTCTCATCGGCCAAGTTCATCTCTGCCCTTGTTAAATCTAATTCAAAGCTGATTATTGTACCTTGATATCTCCATGTTTGCTAGCCATATTATTGGAGGTATTAATGCAAGAGCCTTTTTAGTGCAAATAACCTATAAGGAAAATACTATTGTCCATTTAGATTCTCAATGGAGTCACAACACTCTCATTTCATTTCCCGTGAACTTCTAGACACAACACTAGTCTTTTCAGAGGACAGACAACATCTTTAGAAGGCGACAAACAAAAGAGGAATATATAAGGTTAGTTTAGGATATAAGTGTTACAGAGAGAAATTCCCATGGCTTGGGGTACCACAATAGATAGCTTGACTCCAGAAATCAATCCTTTCCAATATGCAATAGAAATTAAAAGTCTAACACTAAAGAATCAAACCTCATACCTTATTCCGCACGATTGAAGTAGATCCCCGTTGAGCTTTCCAACTTCAGCTTGAATTGATAGATTACTTCCTCAGCAACAAGTAAACAATACAAGCATTCTATGTATCATGGTGTTATATATATTCTAGCATATATAATCAATAATGTATAAGCATTTGACATAATACAATGGATAAAATATTCGTTCAAACACACATTAGTGGATAGGAAAATATATTTCTATTAATATAAATAAGAGATTACAAGATACAACCTCTTTCGGCACGTCTGTGAACTGGAGAAACTGAATCCCCCACTTGGGCCTCCACCACTTCAATCCTCCATATCTAGATAGCAAGCTCACAAGCAAAAGGAAAGCTTGGGAAGAACACAACAGTGCTCCAAGGGACAAAGGGAAGCAGACTCAAGCATAAGTTCCAGCAACAATGGACTATAGTTTTTTTGCTCTCAATTCTCTCTTATGCCTTCAATGTACCAAGGGGTTTCTTATATATCTTTTCAAAGGGGTAATGAAAGGTTGAATCCGAGTGATCTCAAGGCATAGGGAAGGCTAGGAGTCAAGTGAGTCGGATCCATGTCAAGGAACACTCCAGAAGGATTTGGATTTTGTACACATCTCAATATACTCGGTTTTAGTGGTCAAACCCATGTATATATGCGCTTATAGTTTTAAAAGTCACGTGTATCATTTTTCTCATGCTTTAAGGGATGGTCAAGGAAACATCAAAGGACAAAAAATGGTCCATGGGGTCTAAGGAGTCTGCAACAGGATAGGGGAAGGCCATACAAAGTGTGATTCACTTAGAGTGGTGAAATCAGCTATAACAGATGCCCCCTAATGTGTGAGGTCAGAGGGGTCATACGATGGCCGAAATACATGATAAGTCCATCCCAAAAGTGGAGTGATGAAGGATCCCAAATGGAATACCAGCTACCCAATCATCATAGTACAATAATACAACTCTACACATAACTGCAAATACATATAGCAGTCCCGAATACATACAAGTACAATGGCCATGAATAGGCATGATATAAGATATCACATAAGTGGTCATCGCCATGTACAATATACATAGATAAGAATCTCCATGATGAATATATACAAAGGACCATGATCTCCATAATGGTTGAAGATATATAACAGATCAAAATATCCATAGTGGCTGGAAATATCTGACATATTTTGGAATCAAGTCACAAGAGCTGAAATCTCATGAACATTGGCATGATCAAGGAGGTAGCATATAAAAGATGCCACCAATCTGGAAAGTATTCTACACAAACCGCTATGAGTACATGTCCTACTATGCGAATAGAGGTGTCGAGGTTGAACACAGTTGTCCATCATTTAATTACCGGTCATTAATCTATACCGTTAACAGACGCGAGATCACCCACCGATAATGAAAATGGGAATCAAGGTACTAGAGTGCAAACTAACAAGTGTGAATAAATGTGTTGAGGTCGAACACTGGAGAGGATCCATCGATCAAGGGACATTGATGTATTCCCAAAGACTGTCGACGGTGAGAGAACCTGCCACTGATGACTGCAAGTCTCAAGGCACTCAAAATGACTCTAGATTCCAATCCTAGAATAAATGATCTGACATCGATGGGATGAAATCCGCTGGAAGGAGGGAATTAAGGAATCCCCCATCATCCAACACGAGGTACTCAGCAAAGCTGTATAACGTGGAAGGAATCGATCATAAGGTGCATGAACCAGTAATTGTACTGGGAATGGCCGACATGCAAAGTCAAGAGAACTGAGGAATGGCTGACTCGGGCTTCAAATTCCTTCAAACAAGAGCATAATGACATATGGTGACTAAATAAAGCTAGCATAGACTTGATATACAAACTAGGACATCTCTGCGACACAGGAGGCATCGACAGAGGCTCCATAGGGACTGGAAGCTTAACCAGTCGGTGGAGATAAACTCAGATAAATGAGTACAGCTCCTAAATTCAAACTATAACCCAACCAATGGATGTGATATACAGTGCTCTGTTCGAAGGTGACATGACTCGACAACTGCAAAAGATAACATCTTTCCTTGTCTGACTTTTTGTTTTTTTGATTTTTTTGGACATTTTCAATTATTTAAAAAGATTGAAAAAGAATAAAATGGATTTATAGTTACAGACTAGGAGGAGACAAGTTTCATAAGGGAAAACAAACTAGTTCCAAGCAGTGGAACATACCTATGCTCAATGCAAGGATACGTGTGTAGGATATCGACACTCGGGGAAAAATCTCCTCCCGGTAAAAAAGGGAAACAAGCTGTGAAGGATATAAAAAAATGGCTCTGCATGGCTAGACATGAGACAAGCTCGGGCTATATGGCTGATCATGCAATGTCAGGGGAGCCGGAATAAAGCTCAATAAGGCAAGCAAATCTCAAGATAATGCATTCACAACATGACATGAGGGAGTCTTGAGGGAAATAGGCCAGCAAAAGATCAAGAGGAGTATGAAGCTCTTGTGAAATGTCATGGAAGTACTATACAATGGACTCCCACACCCTAAAAGAGAAAACGTTGGCATGGGCACCAAATGCAAATAAGGTGATAACTAGGGTACCCATTTAAGGTGAAGCTCTACCAGTCGTATCATGGCACTTCTAAAACAACAAGAAGGTTTCGTGACATAACATAGTGGGTTCATACCTAAGGTCATGATGATATGGTCATAAGGTCATGCAAAATGAAAATGGTGATGAAACCTAACTTATATGCCAATTTAGACATGATACTTGATATCAGCACGAACAGGTCAATCCAACGGCTGAAACGACACTGAAAAAGGTCATCTACATCATGAATTATGTCAAAAATGGTCCAAAGTGGTTAGAAAATGTCGAAACTATAGGAAAGGGGGTAAAAATTTTCAAATATTTGAAAATTTTCTATAAATAGTAAACAATTCAAAATATTATAAAACATTTGAAACTTTTACCCATTTGAGCTCTGATTTTCAACAGCAAATTCCAGGAGATCGAGTCGGTGGAATCCACTACCGTTTCTTCCAGGTATTTACCCATGCTCTTCTCTTTCATTTTGATGCAATTTTCATGAAATTCCATGGTCAATTAAGCTTTATAGGCCAACCTAAAATGGGAGTTGCGGCCCACATGGAAATCGAGGTTTTTTTCGCATATAGGGCTAGATATACGCGGAAAATGACCTCAAACCCGTGTACATACATGGCTGTTTTGAAAACAGTCACATATGAGGCCGTGCATAAGGTTTTTTCAATAATCTAATGGGAAAATTTGCAATTTCTTATGCAAGATGGTCCTAGCGTGGAGAGAGCGTGAACATGGTGAGGTAGAGGAAGCAGTAAGGGATGATCTAATGGCTCAATAGGCTCTACGTGCATTTGGAATCTACAAGTTTTGGTGTCTTGGTGGTTTGAGGGCCAAACAAAAACTATTATAGATACTGGTGGATTACTGGGATCCAGACTCGGAGTCCTTCCAGATAGATGGGATGTCCCTCACTATAGAGGTGGAGGACATATACTTCATTACTGGGCTTTTTAGACGAGGGGAAGTGGTGAACCTTCGTTCTCGTGGTGGGCCAGGAGGTGGCCTAACTATCGACGAGTACATTGTGGTGTACTGCTATCCAGACATAGAAAAGGTGGGGAGTCAGGTCCCTACCAACGCTATACAGGTGCTGGGCCTAAAGGCCATACTATTGACATTGGGAATGATAGAAGGCTTGGCCTCACTCCACCAGGCCTCGCGGCCTCTGATGTTCTATGCAGTGGAATGCATGAGACCCATGATTTATGACTGGATCACTACACTACTGAGCAACATGAAACATCAGCTAAGTGAGTGTAAGGTAGGCAGAGTGCGGAACTTCGGGTTCACCAGTATTTCGAGCATGTTTTTCTTTGAGCGTGTTCTAGGATTGAGGCCCAGAGTGGACGTTCCTCTTCACGTAGTTCGAGATCCATCCCAATGGCATTGGGAAGATGCTATGCACAGATTGGGGGGTGGTAGGGTGGCCAACCCATATCCAGTTGACTTCTTTTCGTGGTGGCGACGACAGATAGTTGCCATCGATGACTATCCCTATACAGGGATAGATTTCTGGGGGGACCCGGACATGCCGCTACCACCAGGATCGACATATAGTGATATAGGTAACGAATCTTGACCCTCTCTTTTTAATTTTTTTGAATTATTTAATTTTTTTGTGTTTTCTTGATTATATGGAATAAAAAAGACATAATTTTGCATGACAATACATAGTGACATCTACCATTTGTGTGCAGATGTGGGACCACGGTGGCCAGAGGGCTTCCCTCACCATAGACGGAGGGGAAGAGGAGATGACATCATGGGTGTGGATGCGGAGTGGACGCTCCAAAGCATTCATACCATTTTTGTGAGACTGACATATAGGGTTCCCATGGTGCAAGTCGAGGACTTGCCTGAGGCTATGCAATGACAGGTGGTGGGTGTACCACGTGCATGGGTGCGATTATTCCGACTGCTAGCTAGAGCCATAGTGACCTTCCATGATCACAACCCTCCTCCTCCTCCACAGGATTAGACACCTAGGAGTGTGTACATTTTGTAATACCATGTATTATATGTTGGTGGCTCGAAATCCCCAATTTTGTATCATGACACTATGTATTATCACACTTTGGATGTATATATATATAAAGTTTTATGGTGATCATTTATTTATTTACATGTGTAAAAATTGTTCTTGTGATTAATTTATTGTGAATGAAACAGATGCCAATCTAACACATAGTTAGCATATGAGTCAACAACTTGATTACTATTTCTTGGAATATGTATATATGTTATATTGTCAAATTTCCATTCTAACAAACTCACACGTAAGAATCTTCTCAATAACATCGGATATCTAACATGGTACAAACCATTGAGCTGTGACACTACTAACTCCGAATCAAGACGTACCTCAAGAGAGAGAACGCCATTTGAAATGGCATCCCGTAGAAGCTCGATAATGGCACTATATTCAGCAATGTTGTTGGAACATGGCCGTAGAAATATGCCTCCTGAAGACAGTACCTGACCCATAGGAGTATAAATCACCCAAGTAGCAGAGGCTAAGTGTTGAGTGTGACGGCTTGCACCATCTGCGAATCCTATGTAGGTGGAAGATTCCATTGACATCTGCTAAAAGAAACGAAAACTAATCATAAACACAATCACGATAAGAAAAAGACCTAACTATGCAAAAATGTACAATAATATACAATAAGCAGCTTTTGCTGAAGATCATGCATAGTATTTCTTAAGATAGAGCCCATTTCTAGGCTCCGCCAAGGCCGTTCCTTCATAATCCACTAACTCATACGAACCCTTCTCTAACACATGCTTGACCACGTAAGGACCACGCCGCATAGGATTAAATTTCCCTGCCCCCAAGGGTTCTTTCAGTTGATCCCACAAAAGGACCAAGTCTCCTTCACTAAATGCCCTTGGATGGATAGACTTATCATATTGGGCCTTTACGCAACGTTTATTGACTTCTAGAGCCACCAGGGCATCCCAACATTGCTCATCAAGTTGCTCAAGGTGAACCAAATGCTCCTCCAATGGTGAAGTGTCCCATAAGAGTTCTACAGCTAGCTTTAAAGAAGGAATCTTGCATTCAATTGGCAATATTGACTCCACTCCATGTACAAGTTGATATGGAGAAAATCCAGTGGCAGTCTTAATAGCGGTTCGATATGCCCACAAAGCAGGATATAACATGATGTGCCAATTTTTCTTGCTTTGTGCAATGGTTCTTTGGAGAATGGATTTGAGTGATTTACTCATTGCCTCTACCTGTCCATTCGCTTGAGGGTAGTAAGAAGAGGAATGCTCTTGCTTATACCCTAACTTCGATGCCAACTCTTCCATCATACAGTTCTGAAAATGCAAGCCATGGTCAGTGACAAGCTCTTTCGGAATCCTGAACCGAGTAATAATTTGGTTGAATACAAAATGGGAGACTGTCTCACCATCAAATTTTAATGTAGACATAGCCTCAGCCCATTTCGTGAAGTAATCAACATCCACTATAATATGATGGTGGCCCCCAACCCACGCTGGGTTGCAATCCATAAAATCAAGCCCCCTCTTAGTGAAGGGACCGACGATGATAATGGGATGCAATGGGGTAGGTTTCGAGTGCATATTATGTGAGAACACCTGGCAAGGGTGGCACCTCTTGACCGCATCAACACAATCCTTAAAAATCGATGGCTAGAAATAGCCCGCTCTTAAAATATTTTGAGCTATAGAAAGCCCAGATAAATGACCACCACACGCCCCTCCATGGCAATCATTCAGCACTACTTCAGCCTCCTCATGAGTTAAACAACGTCGTAAAATGGAATCTACCCCACAGTGGTACAAAGTGTTATCCACTATGAGGTAGTTCTTAGAGACGTGACATAATCACCATCGTTCATCTCGCGAGAGGTGAGTAGGGATCTTCAATGTTTGTAAATATATTATGATATCCCCATACCATGGGTCTAACATTGAGATTAAGAATATTTGTTCATCGACAAATGTATCTTCACAAACCAACTCCTCATCCTCACTCGGGAAATCCGATATAAGCTCTGAAAAAATTAAAGACTTCTTCAATTTTGCCAAAACAAACTTGAGATTGAATTCTTGCAGAATGACAATCCATTTATTATATTTTCCCCCAATCATCCTTCTGGTGAGTATGAATTGAAACAGATTGACATGGGCTACAACCAAGGTCTGGAGAAGGAGAATATAATGTCTCAACCGCTAAACTGCATGTATGGTAGCTAAAGAAAGCTTCTCGACATGATAATAACGAATCTCTGCGTCAATAAGGTTTCAGCTTAAATAATATATGACATGCTCCTGGAGCTCCTCATCCTCTTGAACCAAAACCATACCAATCATCTCTAATGAAGCGACCACATATAATAGAAAATCATGGCTATAGTCTAGGGGACTAATCACCAGGGTTGATGCTAGGGCTTGCTTGAGTGCATTAAAGGACTCCTAGGCTTGCTCATCCCAATAAAATGGGGTGTCCTTCTTCAAGAGACACATGAAGCCTCTAGTCAAATTGGAAAATTTGACAACAAATCTTCGTAAGAAGTTTGCCATGCCTTGCAAACACTGAAGATGACGAATATTCTTTGGGGGAGACAACTAATGTATTGCCTCAACCTTCAAAGGGTTGACTCTTAAACCCTCTTTAGAAATGATGAATCCTAACAAATGACCTGACTTCACACAAAAGATGCACTTATGAGGATTTAATCTAACCGAATAGTGCCGACATCTTTCGAATACTAATCTCAAGTGATAGGGATGATGCATTCTCATACAACAATGAGCAGTGAGGTCATCCAAAAATACTTTGATAATTGACTTGAGATCGTGGAAGATCAAGGTCATTGCCCGCTGAAATGTAGCTCTGGCGTTTTTAAGGCCGAAAGGAATTTTCCAATATGCAAACGTTCCCCAAGGACAGATAAATACGGTATTATGTTGGTCCTCAGGTTTAATCTGTATCTGATTATATCCAGAAAATCCATCCAAGAAGGAAAACACCTCGCTACCCACACAATCATCCAAAATCTGATCAATAAATGGTGTGGGGAAATTGTCCTTAGGATAGGCACGATTCAAATCATGGAAATCAGTACATATGCGGATTGATCCCTGCTTCTTATCCACCGGAATGGGGTTTGAAACCCACTCCGTCAAGGAAACGGGATAGATGAAACCGACTTTCAACAACTTCTCTATGTCTGCCTTAATCGCGGGTGCTTTCCTAGGATTCACCGCACGTAAACGTTGTCGAACAGGCTTAGTGTTGGGGTAAGTCTTAATCTCATGCTCGACAATATGAGGGTCAATACCTGGCATCTCATCATAAGACCAAGAAAAAATATCACGAAATTCCTTAAATAGCTCGATGTATTCTAGAATCTTAGCATGGGAACATTTCGCCCCAATATAGACATTCTTTATCATGCCAGGATTGTGAGAGATGTTGATAGGAATCGTTGAAGATATTTTCTCCATGTTTCCATCAACCATTGGACCAAGAGA
Organism: Pseudotsuga menziesii; assembly: GCA_001517045.1. Classification (NCBI taxonomy): domain Eukaryota; kingdom Viridiplantae; phylum Streptophyta; class Pinopsida; order Pinales; family Pinaceae; genus Pseudotsuga; species Pseudotsuga menziesii. The sequence goes on along the minus strand of LPNX010260604.1, from coordinate 167,521 downwards.
GCTTAATGGAACCATAGGACTACCAACTCTTTGACTAAGAACCGCCCTAAAATCCTCACGCTTCAAGCGGTCAAGCTTTGGAAGAAAGTACGATCTATGATGGAGTTCTTCCCATGGTGGCTCAACTCCCGACATAGCCTCGATAATCACTTCATCTGAAGGGAAAACTGTATCAAGGCAGTCATGTGTGTGAGAAGACTGTACTGCCCATGCTGACAGTACATAAGGGTCCTCCCCCTTCGTCTGCGAAGAGGAAGGACTAGGCTCTACAACACACTTGAGACTAGCTTGATAAGCTATCATAGTTGCAGGCAATGGCATGTCCATCATGACGGGCTCACTCGAAGTACTTGGTGTAGGAAGAATCCAAGGATCTTCGATATGACTCATGCAAAAAGACACTGATCTCATAGATGTCGAAGCCTCGTCGGAACTAGATCCTATCATAAGGATTAGTGCAAGACAACTAGAGCTTCCCATGAGGGGTAGATACATGCCTACACCCACACTCCTAGTTGCCAGCTGAGAATGTTCAATGATCGGGATCGAAGCTCCCGAAGATGCGGTAACAGATGGATTCTTGAATGTCGTTTGATCAATATTTATGATCTTCCCATTATGTGGAAAGCATACAACGTGAAATAGGGAAGAAGCAATGGCTTGCATGTTGTACATCCAGTTCCTACCTAGCAAGATATTGTAGTCAAGGGGCGCCTCAACCACCTCGACCTCTATCGCAATGGTTTTTCCTCCTAAATGGACTTTAAGGGAAGGAAGGATGCTGTGCGGCCTAAAATATCTCCCATCAAACATAGTTAACATGGTCACTGATTTAGACAGCTTAGGGGAACCCAGACCCTTCCAGCAGGATAAAGACATCACAGAAGCAGCAGCACCCTCGTCAATCACAATGCACTTGATGATCATATTAAGACATTCTACGTGAATTAAAAGAGACACATAGTAGGGCAAGTGAGGCTGAAGTCCTACGGTTTCAAATTTGATCACGGAGGAAGAATCATCAGCATTCACACCAAGGGTAGAAAGCAACGCCTTCCTTTGCGAAGGACAACTCTGAAGCACTCCCAATGCAGACATTGCACAAGGAGTGTGGCCCAAATATTCGACAATTGAATAGTTTTGAGCAGATTGAGCATTTGGATTATGCCCTGAACGCTTAAGGACTCCCTTAGGAATGTGAGGTGCAGTCTTAGGTTTATCCATAGGTTTCTCAATATGCAAAGGGGACCCTGGTGGATCAGGCTCTTTGCTTGGGATGGGTTGTGACAAACCATAATCTTTCGCACAGGTCACAACTTTCGCAGCATGGACCATGTTAATGCAACCATGACCACCAGTCTTCAGTAGATCTTGATCACCACCAGACTGGTCATGGGACTTGGAGTTCATATTTTTATTGTGTGGTAAAGGATTAGTTAGCACAGCTGGGCCCTGTGCCAAGAATATCAAAGCTTCCTCAATACGAGGGCACAAGTAAGTGAGGTGATCATCCTTACATAAATTTCAAGGGAACTTAACCCTATGTTTAACTTGCTTGTCCCCCCCAGCATTCCGGCCATTCTTGTCATTACTATTAGCATTGACATTCTTATTCCCACCATTATGATTATTTTTACCCTTTTTTCTATTCCGGCCGGGTTGCTGGTTACCCTTCTGGTCCGACGATTGCACAAAAAGTACACTCGCCATTTGGGTGGGTTGAGATGAATCCGTAGCTTGTCCCGAAGCAGATTGGTTGACTGAAAATTGACTAACTTGTTTTGCAACCGAATCTGCAGGTTTCACACTTGTAGAACCCACAATGCCATCGGCATGTGGTCCAGGTTTGACTTTGGGGTCGAAACTGGAACGCGGAGCATTAGGAATAATCTCATATAACAAACTAGACTGAGCATAGATCAAGTCCAGTTCTTGTGCCCTAAAAATCGCTTGTTCCTCATTCTACACTCTGGATGTAGAAACATCCTTCACTATATATGGCAATAACGACTTGAGGAACCACTCGAGGAGGAACTCCGGCGGTATAAAGGCTTTAATTAACCTGTTCTGTCTACACCACTCTTGAATGTGATCAGAGATATGTGTGGCTTTATCTTGCTAAAATTTCGACAAGAGTTCAATACCAATGTCATAACACATTGGTAGCTGGAAGTGGGTAAGAAAAGTCATTGCAAGGTCGTCGAACAAAGCGAAAGCCCCCCTAGGTAACTCTATATACCATTTCACAGCAGGCCTTGTAAGGGTGCGTTGAAATAGTCTCAAATGGATTGAGTCCTGATGTAAGGAATTAGAAAAGCACCATAGGTGAAACGTAGTAACGTGTTTGCTTGGATCCTCTCCCGGTTTTCCCTCGAACTTAGGTATGTCTGAAGGAAGCTTGGTAGGGACAGCTGGCCAAGCCGGGTCATGAGCCACAGGATCATTCGTCAATCTCAACAAGTCAGGAAGATTGAGTGTCACGAGGAAATGGAGCCTAGGATGATGAGGTCGATGGACTGCTCCCTGATTCATATAGATCTGATTACCACCATGGCCTTGGCCATAGTGCCCTCCTCCCGTATGACCCATATAGGGTGGTGGCGTGGAAGCACCATAGTGTGGTGGACCTTGACTAGTAGGAGCTACAAAGCCGTAAATAGGAGAGTAAGTAGGTTGTTGATACCCTCCCCCATAAGGTGAAGAACCCTATCCATACTGCATCCCATAATAAGGTCCATAAGTCATCGCATGCGATGTCCCATGAGACACTCCGTAGGTAGGAAGATATGCTCCAAAAGTAGGAATATACATACCAGAAGTAGGGATATACACCCCGAAAGTAGTAACATGACCTCTAGAAGCATGAACATAACCTCCTGAAGCAACGGGCGGTATGTAATCTTGAGACATAATCGGTCTAGTAACCATAGTATAGAACTAACTCGTAGCCATGTGTCGACTCGAAGGACCACGTGAATAAGGTGGAGGGTGAACATTTGAAGAACTAGGGATAGAGGATGAAGGAATATGAGTAATAATGTATGTGATGTTCCCTATCGTCACTTGTCTTGGATTTGGTATCCTAATAGGATCACTAACCCTAGACCTAGGAGGGATATGTGATGTAACTTCCACCACTGGGATGGAAGGTGCAATGTGACTAGTGCTCCCAAACCTCTCCACATGGTAAGGAATGAGAGTGTCCCCAGGCATAGTGTGAGCCTCGAAGTCAGATTCGACATGAAATGCCAAATCATGAGTAGGAAAAATAGACATACCATAACTACCATAGCTAGTGTTGGCGGGTTCAAAATGAGTCTCGGCATCCTCCAAAATTCCATACAAGTAACATGTCAATGGGGAATCAACCCTAGAGTGAGTAGGTCTATCATGCATGGTTCCTATCTCAGAAATCACAGGACCTAAATCAGCCAAGTTGGGTGAAGGATCGTAAGTAGGCGTAAACTACCCATCGTCTACACGAATGGCAGATGGGGGTTCAGGAATACCTTCTAAATGGTCTCCCATGGTGTGTGAATCAATGTGCAAAATAGTCCGCCTAGACTGTCTAGGTCTCTCTCCCAAAGGAGGAGGAGAAGTAGAAGGCGGAAGTCCTGCTAAACGACGAGAACGGCGAGGAACCGCACCCGAATCCACAATGACTCAAAAAATAGAAAAGACTCTCTATTTACGTAAACCCTAGGCCAACTATCATGCACAGAGCAATCACTAATAAAATCTAAATCCAAATGCAAGAAAACAAGGGATGGATAAGTGAGCTCCCAAATAAAGCAGGTATGTCTCGCCTAGGAGAGGCTTGAGACTCCCATACACAACAAGCAGAGGTATGTAACTAATTATTGTGGCCCTCAACTTCAACAAGTAAAGTGACTGTGCTGTCCAACCCCAACCTGGTCGGGACACCCGCAGAATAACCCTTGCAATGTACCCCCTTGATATCCTAGGTAAGGCCACTAAGGTCACCTCAATATAATCAATGCTCAGGCAGACAGTCATAGGCGGGATTGACCGTATGGGCAGGGTAGCAAAGCCCAAAACTCTCGAAAGAGCCCCTAGATATGAATACAATCCTAGAAATATCTCCGATGCTACTCAGTTATGACTAGGGGTCATCCCAATCAATAATCGCTCACACTGCCTCGTGCTTAACTCCCTTTTGAGAGGAGGATCTTGAGAAACACTGGTTATACCAAGGATTTCACACACTCACTTGGACAGACACATACATGTTGTTGTTTAGTGATCTTGGAGAATTTACTTACAATGAACTATTCCAAGATCCTAAAACCTAAGCTTTTTGGTGCACCCTATAAAAGAAAAGAGTGTAGTTCATTTTAATTTAGCGTTGATTTTAATTGGCTTTATTAATCAAAAGAGGGATATGGTCGTGCAACTAATGGTGTTATGACATGACATGAAGTAAAATGCACACCTAACAATCAATGCAAATGCATTGTGTCCATGAAAACAGGGTATGCTACTACGTGAAATGCAAAATTTTTCTTCAAATGATGAATGCAAGCTTTCCTATATGAATTCCTAACTAATACTCCAAAGAAAATCTAGTGCAAGTACAATGCAAAATGCAAAATGCAATGCATGATGATTAGCAAATGTTTTTGGATTTTTTGAAATAAAATGAGATGCAGAAAGAAAAAGAATGATTCTACAACCTCTAGACTTTGCAAGCACACATAAACAGCACTCAAGAAAAGCACTAAGGTAAAAGAACTCTAATGCACTAATCTCAAACAAAAAATCGAAAATTCCATGACAAGAACCTTCTTAAAAAGAAAAATTTTAGCCTAAAAAAAACGTTTCTGGTTAGAAACAAAGGTATAAACAAACTCAGGCAGTTCCAAAGGAGACTCAACAATCATCAAACTTCACCCAGCAACCATTTAACTTCCACAAAAAGGAAAAAGTAAGGGCATTCACGACTGTTCACTGTAAACCCATGTGTATACATGGAAATCGAAGAGAAACCCACGTGTATACATGGAAATCGAAGAGAAACCCACGTGTATACACGACTGTGAGTTAAAAACTTGCATACAAGAAGAAAGGTGTATAAAATCAAGGAAAATAGACAAGTTGAGATAAACTTCACACCGATCAGACACTACGAGGCATACATGCCCCCAGACCCAACACAGAAAAAAGAGGGAAAGAGCAATTCAAATCCATTGAGTGCCGATAGAACAACCCCCAAAGGACAACTACTAGGAATTCCCCATCGGAGTCACCAATTCTGTTACGGAGATAAATTTCTATGGCTTGGGGTACCACAACAAACAACCTGACTCCAGAAATCAATCCTTTCCAATATGCAATAGAAATTAAAAGTCTAACACTAAAGGATCAAACCTCGTACCTTATTCCGGACAGTTGAAGTAGATCCCCGTTGAGCTTTCCAACTTTAGCTTGAATTGATAGATTACTTCCTCAACAACAAGTAAACAATACAAGCATTCTATGTATCATGGTGTTAGATCTATTCTAGAATATATAATCAATAATGTATAAGCATTTGACATAATCCAATGGATAAAATATTCATTCAAGCACACATTATTGGACAGGAAAAGATATTTCTATTAATATAAATCAGAGATTACAAGATACAACCTCTGTCGGCACATCGGTGAACCGGAGAAACTGAATCCCCCACTTGGGCCTCCACCACTTCAATACTCCGTCTCTAGATAGCAAGATCACAAGCAAAAGGAAAGCTTGGGAATAACACAATAGTGCTCCAAGGGACAAAGGGATGCAGACTTAAGCATAAGTTCCAGCAACAATGGCCTATAGTTTCTTTGCTCTTAATTCTCTCTTATGCCTTCAATGTACTAAGGGGTTCCTTATATAGCTTTTCAAAGGGGTAATGAAAGGTCGAATCTGAGCGATCTCAAGGCATAGGGAAGGCCATGAGTCAAGTGATTCAGATCCATGTCAAGGAAAACTCCAAAAGGATTTGGATTTTGTACACATCTCGATGTACACAGTTTTAGTGGTCAAACCCGTGTATACGCGCTTATAGGTTTAAAAGTTGCATGTATCATTTTTCTCATGTTTTTAGGGATGGTCAAGGAAACATCGAAGGACAAAAAATGGTCCATGGGGTCTAAGGAGTCTGCAGCGGGATAGGGGAAGGCCATACAAAGTGTGATTCACCTGGAGTGGTGAAATAAGCTATAACAATAAGGACTATACAAATGGTTGGGAATGTTGGTGAAGAGTGATGATGGAATACCATATGTAAATGCAAATCCCCACTTTCTGCCTTAATGTAGGGCCTAGCTAGCTTGTAGCAGAGAATATCATGAATAGAAGCTGCCAACATTACACTACCAATAGATTCCAATTCCCAATTATCAATATGAGAACTAATCAATTAATATGCTTTAATTCAGATTTCATTTCGTTTTTTTCAAATTACAACATAAAGATTTAATATCTTTATTTATTAAAAAAAAGTAGGGTTAGGGTTACAATACCCCAATTCCTAACTTTAAAACAGATGCCACAACCATATCCACAACTCCATAAGAATCAAGGTTTTCCTTGTCCAGTAAGTAGCATGGACAAAAATATTTTATCAAACATTAATCATACATCCTACTCAACAATGAGCAGCATATATATATATATATATATATGATTAAAATATCTGATATATATATAACAATTCAAGAGCCTATAAACAAAGGCAGGTGAAGACCAATTAATTTGTTCTCAAGGTTGCAGCTTAGTTTCCAACTAACTCAGGAGAACAACATGATTGATTAAAACTAGACCCATTTATGTTGAACAATGGAAACATACCAACATACCTGAGTGATAATTTAATTTTTATGGTATTTTTGCTAGCTTGCAATAAACCACTAACAAAATGCTAATCATTTCTCAAGTAGTAGGTTTCTTGTCCAGAAACAAGAAATAAACACCAAAAACAATATCTGTAATACTGTTTCTGTTTCAGATGGGTATTCCTAGAAATGGCCTCCTCAAGTGTTGTTTCTGGTAAAAGGGCAATATTAAATGTCAATAGATGTTGCAGAGAAGAAAGTAGTGTGTACCATGTGAAAAAATTTCATCCAAGAAGTCATATTCAATATATTAATTTATGGTAGGATACTCATGATAAAAGATGGTGCTCACAACGTGGTCAAGCACTAGTACAAAATGAGAAAATAATGACTAAAAAAATGACTATAATCAGGCTATAAAAGACTATTTTTGAGTCAAGGACTAATAGTAGCTAATTTCCACTATATTATAGCTAGTTGTATTTCACTTAGTCATTAATAGCTTGAATTATTAATCATTGATAGTCAATGATTTAGTCATTGATATTCAATGATTTAGTCACGGATTTAGTCATTGATTTAGTCACTGATTGCAGCAATTAATGACCAAATATATGACTAAATAAACTACTAGATGATAACATATTAATGACTAAGCTAAATACGACTAGTTACAGGAAATTAGCTACTAATAGTCATATATATGTGAATTTAGTCATTTTGTAGTCACAAATTTATGATAGGGTACGGAGGAATTGAACCACCAACCTCCTGCCTATAATTAGGCAGGTGCTTTACCATTGAGCTACAACCCTTTAAGAAGTTGTTATTCCTTGATAATGATAATATTCAAAACAAATTTTGAATTATTCAAGAACACAAAGTAATGATTATCAAGTTACTATAGATCCATAATGGCTTACCCTATACTAGTCCTTCAAGTCATTTTTGCACTAAATAAATGCATTTGAAAGACTTGAAGGACTATTCCAAGGTAAGCCATTATGTATCTATAGTAACTTGATAATCATTATTTTTGTATGTTAATTCATCACATTCTACACAAACAAATATTTTCAATGATAACCAATCCAAGATAACCAATTAGCACTCAAATAACACACCAATGAAACATCCCCTCTTGAAGGGGAAATGCAATTCCTATACTCACCAAATTCTTTTTTATTACAATATTAGGACACATTTCCACTCAATATAGTGAAAACCATTGGAAAATATGCGAGTTTCAACAAACACAATTTTAAAAGAAATAATCATGGCAAATAGAAAACCCTAAAGCAATTAACTATTACAAATGTTACATAATAAATCCTTATGGCACCACAAAATCTTAATGCAAAAATCGATTGTCAATTGATTCACCAAATGATTTAAATTTTGGGTTGTGAAGCTTGGGATTAGAGAGAATCGTTGTTGATAGAAAATAACTTTTATGCATTGTCACAACAATAGAAAAATAATATTATAACGATCATTGTGTAGTATATACACATATTTGGTCTTTAATGAATACAATTAAGAACACTATATCACTTGATTGCATTGTAGCCATTGTTGTCCACTACTAAAATATCTTTGACAGGCCTTTACATGGCCTCACATAGGACAATCCTTGCATTGTCGTCCACCATTGTTGCTTCAAAGTTGTGAATTCACAATCACATGTGGGAAAAAATGTTCGCAACCACATATGGGAAAAAATGAAAAAAAAAAACGATGGCCATGATTTAGAGTGAAACTAAGGACTTAAAAATACGTTCTTCCATAATCCATTGGCTTGTTCTATGAATTTGGCCCCAATTCTCTTTAGATCCAACTTCACCAATGACAAGACATACACTATCCTTGTAATGTCATCATGAAATTGAGTCCTTCATTTAATGGGAGAATACAAGTTAACATAAAATATGGTTATCTAGAAGATAACCAATTAGCTAATTTTTAGTTATTATCCCTGGACTCTTTTATAAGGAAAGTTGAAGAAATGAGACAAACATGTTCTCTCATAATTTATCCTCCCTGCTAACACGAACTTCCTCAATCTTCTTGATGGCATTCAAAGTATTTTGAACATTTCTATCATATCTCTCAGGCCTGTTTCTTCTTCTCTCAAACTCGAGTGTTGTGTCCTATTTGTTTCAAAGCAATGGTATTAACTGAAAACTTTGCATGTCTAATAATGTCATCAAATTAACTCCATCCACATCCAAGCATGGCCTTAAGCATTTGGTATGACACAAAAAATGAAATGGTTTTCCTTGCATTCTTCAAAATTGTTAAAAAAAATTACTATTGATGCAAAAATTGACTAATCTCGAAGTTTGTTCTGGAAACTATTTAAGTGCAAAGAGATAGACCCAGATAAGTAATCATCTGTATTGCAAGTTTGGATGAAAATTGTGGCACATGGGAAAACATGGGAAACATGTCAACATGTCTCATGAGAACACAAAAGATACCTTAGTAAGTTCTTTTCCATGTAGCTTTTTGTATGCTTTAGTCCACTTCACCTTTCGAGGGTTACGTTTCATTTTGAAATTATTATGACATTTGGAACGGCAAAAACGGAATACCTGAAAACAAGAAAAAAGAAGTTAGGGGATAGCACTATCATTTTAGTAGGCTAGGAAGAAGCTGAAAAATTGCAAGATATGGCATTTTTGGATAGATCAAATTCAATGTAAAATGTTATATTAATTGAATGACTGCTAGGTTCAGTATGGATAAAAACTTACCCATTTTTCCTCCCAATAATAGCTCAGTTAAAATAGGTGGAATCTTCCTTTTGAAATGTGTCATTTATCCATGTTTATAAAGAAATAGATGCAGTGGTATACCTTCTGTCCAATGAAGGCTTGAGTTTGAATTTCAATACAACCTGGGTCTTGCATAGAGGAGTACAAACAAGGTATTGGTATGCCATATCAGCCATGGAAAGTCAATCTGATATTAATTCATTTGAAACTAGAAGACTTCGATCATGAAGTTGTTTCAAATGAGCAGTGGTCGACAAGCTGCTCCTTGATGAATTCCTTAAACCTACAATTGAATGTAAAAATAAAATAACAGTAAGTACATTTTCCTTCAGTAAAAAGAAAATAAGAGTAAGTAGTCAGATAGCTTACTCAAATGTCATCACGGGATCAAATGATGCAACAGTGATCCACAATTGTGTTTTATTAGATGGGTCTGTTTCAACTCTAATCTGATGCATCAAAGTACATGGCATAAGCACAATATTCATGGGGCAAACTAAAGAAATGAAAAATGAAAATAATTGTACCGAGTAGTTAGTTGTGTACCAAGCAAAGTGTGGCTTTGGTAGACTCAAAATAAATTGTGGTACTTGTAACTAAATTGTTAGGATTAGGATCCTACAAGAGATTATTTTTTCATGTAGTCAATCTATCAGTTAGAGAAAAGATATTGTAAATATATACATAGAGGACTATACTCACAAGTTCTGGAGAAACAATTATCTGAAGGATGTTGAACAATTTTTCCATTTCAGAAAGTGATAAAGGCTTCACACATATTACCTGCATTTAAACCAATCCTTCAATATAGATATCACCTAGATAAACTAACTAAATTCAGTGCAGCCTCAAATCAGCACGAGAAAAATTTGTAGGAGATACCTGGCCTCAAAATAATAGTAACCAAAAACATTTTGCAGCTATACTGAACAACTTACCAACCATTCTTACAAGCCAATATCAACTAATCGATATTCATGGATAAATGGTCATGGCATGTGATTCACAAGTTTCATTGCTCAATGTTCAACTCACCAACTCTGTTAAAGTAGATCATGTCATTTTGATAAATTGTAGGCAGGAATTGTAGCATTTGATGCATAAATTGTCAAGTTAAAAGAAAGATTGATAATGAAAAGTTGAGGAGAGGATACACACATAGTCACCCAGTTCGTGTTCATGTTCAAACCCAACAACTATGAAAATCCAAAAAATATTTCCATGCCAAATACAGTGGATAAAATTCGCCATTAAGTTCAAAATTTAAACTTAAATGGATTTCTTTTAATTATATAACTTAAAATGAATTTACTGTTAAGCTATATAACTTGTTGTTTTAGTATATCTGATAAATTCTATATTCAATCTAATCTACATAATATATATATATATATAATGAATTCTATATTCATTTACAAATACATAAATTTATATTAATATAGATAACTTACGTAAGGTATCCAAATAAAAATAGCCAACAACTTCTATATCTAAAAAAAATAGTCAACAACAAAATATATAAGATACACATCTGAATCACAGTTCAAATGAATTGATCTTTAGGCATGCATACATTACTGTATTCAAAGTAATTACAGATGCTCCAATCCTGACTTACAGAAATCAAATCCCTCTTTGCTTCCCTAAGAAAGATTCCCCTCTTTACATTGAAAATCATTGAATTTATAAAATTACCATCCCATTAGTAGTTACAATTTTTTTGGAATAAAATTCTAACAATAAACTAAAAGTAGAGGTGATCTTGGATTGGCTGCAAGAAAATTTGGAACTGCTGGAATTGAATGCTCAAATTTGGAACTGTTGGAATTGAAAGCACCCACTCTAAAGTTCATATATATATATCATCTCATGAATCCGAAATTACTCAAAAGTCTATAGTCCTAGTTTTTAAAGGGACACACTCCTGATAAGCAACATGCTTATATTACCAACATTCTGAAATCCCTCTTGAATGTTGCACACCATTTGTGTGTGTGTAATATATATATATCATGTGTTATTTTATAAATAGCACATTATATTGTGGCTTCTAAGGAAAGGAAATGCAATAAAATTATAAATGAGCAAGAACATTTAAATGACAAACATAAACCAATCTTTATATTCAGATCATCATCATTAGTATCACTCTCTCCTTTCTCATCTAGCCTGTGCCTTTACTTTGATCCTCCAGGTGGCAGGGACATTAGTTAGCACTATCCAATCTTGATGAAACTACCTAACCCAAGCCTTCAAATATTGTAAAAAGTCTTAACATGCATAATCATTGATTTTGTCTTGAGTGAAGGGTACATTTTTGTTAAGGAAATGACACAATAATTCAACAATCAATGCCACCAACATCAGGGTACATAAAAGTCTTGGTGCTCTTGATTACATGCCAATCCCATACTTTCATACACAATAGAATCCAATGAAATTGTTGCAATTCTGCCAACCTTGAAGTCCTGAAAACTATTAAGTAAACTATATCTTGAATGGAATATGACATTCTACTTCTTTGTATGAAGTCCAACAAGGTTGGATCCACAGTGCTCAAATATCCCAAAACAATTAATGGTAATGTTAAATTCTTAAAGTAAAAGTTGACAGTTCCTTTATTTTTCCTTTCCTATATTAAATTCTTAAATTAAAAGTTATCATTTCCTTTATTATTCCTTCTCTATATTATAGAAAACGAAAAATAAAGGAAATGCCAACATTTACTGCAAGAATTTAACATCACCATTAATTACCATCATTTTTTGTCAACCCTAGTAAAAAACCAAGAAAAGGAAACATGTCATATTGAGGAGGGTAAGGCTTGGAAATGCATTTCCAGTTGTATGGAATGTGTTTCCCACATGTGGGATGCATTCATATGGTTGGAAATGTGTTTCCACATTTTGGTACAGAAACGCAGGGGGTACAGCATTGTACCTTACGTTTCTTGCAACATATACCTTAAATGAAACCATGAAACATCACAAATAATGGAATACATATAAAACCAACATGAACATGGCCTACATTAATATTTCCTCAATATTAGCAAGGGTCTATGGTCAAAACCAAGAACTGAAGGTAAGTCTTTGCAAATCTATTTGTTTAAATAAAAACAACTTCTGAACACTATGACAGTGTTCAAATCATGTCCATAAAAATATGAGAAACATGATTACAGACCTTCCATATAAGCAAACCCTGATAGTTTTTTTACCATGTTGCTTTGAGGTGTTTTTCTTCAGAAGCGACAATTTTAGCAGACATTCCAGCCTTGATCCTTGTGGAGAGATTTTGAAGTTTATGAGGGAGATGCATTAGAGAGTCTAATGAGGGTGCAGTAGTCTTGTATACATTAAGTGGGTGAGTAGGATGCATGCATGCTCTATCTGCAAAGGGTTCAATTCCTAAGATAGATATGGTGCATGCATGAGGAACATCTTCTGTTTGGAGGTGTATTGCATGAGAGAGATATTCTCTTGTATGCTTTTAGTTTTCTTTAGCGACATTCTCTTCTAGTTAGGGTGAACTCATGCATGAATTCACACTCTTCACTAGCAGGATCTTGCATCATGGTTAGGTTTTTATCTCTTCTACAGAGGTGCACCACTCAAGGTGTCTACATTCATTATAGACCTGTCATCTCTTGTTATATAAAAGAGATACTGAGCACTTCACTGTGGGGTTAGAAAAATGAATTTTTGAGCTAGATTCTTTGTAATTTCTTTCAGTGAGGTGCTGCAGATTTTTATCTGCTTGTCCTAATTCTCAGATTTATGTGTTTGAGAGAGCTGATAAAACATGTCCAAAGTATTAAAATATCAATTGGATAATAATAACCAAAATATGACTCCTGACTGCTGAGACTTTCTTCCTGATCAATCATCTATCTAGATTAAGTTCCTAACCTTTTTAAAATGTTCAGTTGGTGGAGGCAGAGGATCGGACTGAAAGAAATGGCAGTTATAGCTCTAGTATGACCTCACAACACATATATTGGTAGACCATCCAGTAAATGCCACTACAATCATCCACAAAATTAATTTAACACCAATTGACAAATGGACCACAGTGAAATCAATAAAACTATAAATAAACTTGGTAATGAAATGCCTCTTGTTACACATGCAACTGACCAAGCAAAGAAAAACAACAGAAAACTCACAACTCAAATGATGCAATCATTTGAAGCTGACACCACCAGGGCATTATTTGCACTCACTGCCAAATTAGTAATGTCACCCTGAAAATGAATGTCAATGAAATGATAAACAGCACATGTATATTTGTGAAGTCAAGAAAAAACCAAAGAAAGTATGAAAACCCACCTCATGTCCATGACAACTAGACAAGCGAAATGCAATTTCCTTGGACCAGAATTTGACAAGATGATCATCAGATCTAGTGATTACATACTGTTCAGAGCTGTCAATGCTCAGTTTTTGTATTGTTTTTTGTACATGATATATAGTACATTTTACCTCGATACCATTTCCTGTTTCACATCCTGAGTTATGACTTCTCACACCTGCAAAGGTAGCCAATTGTTACTCCTTAGTGAGTCCTCACATAATTTAATATTGAATGTTCATTGTTACCCTCGCCAGTTATCACTTATAGTAGAAAAAATCAAATCAATCCAAAAGAGAAGGAAACAACAAATGACCATATTTTTTAAGCTTTTCTAAATTTTTTTTAAATATATATGAACCATAGTGGGAAACACAATTATTATTTGCTGCCCAACTGCAGGGTGTGATGAAGTGTTAAATCAAGTTCACTTTCTTTACAAAGACCTAGGAATCTCAAACTATGCCTATGAACCCATCTCATGCTGACAAAATCATAGAAACCTATGTTACTGAAATGGGGACGAACCGATAAATGGTGCTAGAGGTTTTGGGGAGAAATGAAATGTGAACCCACTCACTTCCCAACGTATATTATGCATATAAAATTGAGTAGCAATGTACAAACCCAGTCTCAAAATAGGAATGAGAACAGAATGGTATAGCCTAATAACTAGAATATGTTAATTAGGTGGTCATCGTATTGATTCCCATAAAGCCATCAAGGCAATGCAATTAGAGATCATTCAACACTACCCAACACTTAAATTATCCAACAATGCATGTTTTCAATTTTTTTCCCATTAATCAATCTATATTGACATATGATTTTAGTATTTTCCACTGACAAATTTAAAATAAAAAGGTATTCAATCATGCCCAGTAGAAGAAAAATTGAGTACTATAATACCTTGGCAACAAAGTCCTTTTCTGCAAATTTGAAGGCGATACCTAGCTAGGGTATCAGTGCTACGCACTACGATACCATGAGAACATGACCCAGACATCTAGTTGGATGCACCAGGCTACCACGAGCCCATGGCCTTTAGTTTCCTCCATGAATATTGTCGGGAAAAATTTTGTAATATCATCATTCCCAGGAGGAGGCCGAATGACCAACAAGAAATTCTAACGGGCGCTGCTCTATATCCCCAAGGCCAACTCATAGATTTGATGCGGGTTTATTACTGTTACTCTACCGCACTGCTACCGAAGGAAATGTATATGACGGACGAGGGGGGATTCCTGTCTAGCCACTCTTGCACATTGTTTGTTTCCTTCCACGAATATACACCGACTCTTGCATGCTGTGGATTGCGTCTGTCGAGAAAATTCGAGGGTATAGAAGGGCCTATTCTTCTAAATGGAACTTCATATCTTGATCTCAGAAAATCTATAGTCTCAGCCTCTAGTTCATACAACATATTCACAAGAACCCACAAAACATCACTGAGACCATCGAATTGGTTGAGATAAATATGTAGTCTTTCCTCCGTTTCTGTGAATGCCGAAGGTAAATCCCCCAATTTCAATTTTAGTTAAGGAAGGATGGGAAAAATCACACTCACGCTCTCAGATATCACTTGTCTTGAATCCCACTTTTCCGTTGTGAGACATCAATCAATTTATCATAAGATGAATATAATAGTAAATACAAATATTGCATCAAAAGAGTAAGAGTCATACTTGCAGCAGTAAGAGGTGATCCCCAGCTATCCAAAGAGCACCGAAACTTGGGAACAAGCATGACAGAAAAGGACCAGTTGAATATCAGCATTACCCGAGTTGAGAACCAAATCCAATTCCCGAAACGCTTCTGCAATCTGTCTCAGGGGTCTGTTCATCTTGGTGTTTGCCGCCATTATTTTCTATTTAGCCTTCCAAAATGTAAATTCCTTTTTTTTTGCAATTTTATATCTACATAAAAATGCAGTAGGATTGAGATCCAAGAGGGAAGGAACACATATGCAATTGATATAGTTAGGAACTCCATCTGATATAGATAATATCACAAGCACCTTAGTACTTTAGTAGTGGCTTAAAAATTTGTTTAGATTCTCTAGGGACAACATTAAGTGGACAAAATTAATGCTCTCAATCCTATAGCTTACATTTCAACAACAAGGTTATGAATCATTGGGATGCATTTGAAGCATATTTCAAAGCCATGATACCCATGGAGGGTTATGAGGTTGGAGAATAGATATTATTAGCAATGGTTAGTTAGGTTTCACATATGAAGAGAAGAAGAGTAATGGTGTTTTTAATATTTAGATTGGAATAACTTAAGAAAATGTAAGTGGAGATTTATTTTGGTGTACATGAATTTTTAAATTGGAGCTTGATAGTGATGATGGATAAGATTGTTGTATTTTTCATTTTCTTTTCATTTATATAAGAGGTTTTAATATTTATGCATATTGGTATTTATAGGGAAGTGTAAATAGGTTAAGGTCACTATATTCACCAACCCCACAACAAGTATTGTCAATCACCATTAAATAACTAGGAGAGTGTGAGCTAGACTCGAACTATATCATGTCACTCTAGGTTTGAAGGATAAACAGTGAGAAATAGCATTATATCTTCAACCTTCTTAGGCCCGTGTCCAATATCTATATCCACCTCTCTCTATGCTAGTACCCACCTTTGGGGACACATATGGATAAATCAAGGTCTCTAGGTCTCTAGGTATGTCATTTCAAGAGCAACCCAAAATTATGTTGGACAACTATAGATTGAAAATAGTTTTAAAAATATGTTAGTGCCATATGAACTCTAGCAATATATGAACCTTATTATTCCACTCACCTGAACATTTTCCATTACCATCATTCTTGTTACATATAGGCTTTAACTTAGCACACAGAAAAAAAGGAAAGGTGTAATATCTTTTGAATTGAACTCTTGCATTGCATGTATGCATCCTAAGTGCTGTGCTTTATTATTATGAAATGGTATCCTTTTGCAATCATCATCTACCAAATCCTTGTTATTTGATCACAATTTTATTCATGTTGTACAGTATGCATTCTCTACACAGCAATCCACATAACTTTCCCATAAAAGCTACACACTTGTTTTATTATTGAACCATCTTTATCATCGCCCACACAACTTATTAGAATGTCAATCCATCTTTATCTTCCCCTACACAACTTATTAGTGTTGAGTCATCTTTATCTTCACATACAGATGCTACCTATCAAAGCCTTGTGATTTGGTTGCAATTTTATTCATGGTGTATCATAAGCAATCTTTATATATCAATCCATATTACCTACCCATAAAACCTACAAACTTATTAGAGTGTTGGACCATCTTTGTTTTCAGACACACAACTTATTACATTGTTTGAATTATATTTATTTTCATTTACACAACTTTTTTTAAGCGAAATGCATGTACATATTTGTAGAATTTAGCAGTTACATCGCTACATATATGGGGTCCCTTACACCCCAAATAAAGGGGGTCGCATACACCAAATTGGTGTATAGCTTGCTTGTGACCTTAAAAATAAATTATTGGCTTGGTTGCGACCTTAAAAATAAATTATTATTATTATTATATTTTTTGAGGAAATTCATTGGGCACTTCCATCATTTTGACTCATGAGGATGGTATCTAAGGTAAACCGATAGTGCCTAAATTCCAAACACCTTGCCTTAATAGAATTGGAGAGAATTAAATTAATGCCTCCTTAACTTCTAAAGATATCACATTTTGTCTATAACCACTTAAATTAATCTTTAATATTTCATCCACACAACTTATAATAATTATTATTAAAAAAAAATTTAATATTTATATTATTAATAATAAAATATAACAATTTCTCATATTAATTCAATTGGTTAGTGTCATTATTATTAATTTTCTAGTATAATTTCTCCCAGGGGTGTAGCTCAACCGATGATTCGCTTGATATGAAGGACATGTTGTAAATGGAGGTCATGAGTTCAAATCACCCTGTCTTACCTATGCACCATGAGTCTAGGTCGTGTGGGTGCACCTAGGGGTATAGTGCTAGTGGGATTGGATCCTTGGACCCCATGTCACGCGAGTACTAGACCAGTACCTAGTTGCCGATTCCCCTAGTACAAAAAAATTATAATATTAATTTAATTAGTTAATGTCAATATTATTAAGTTTCACCAACTGTATATGAACCCTCCCATATTCTCCCCCACATAGCTCTTCATCATGTCAGGGACTGGAAATGCACAATGCCGATACATTATAGCTCCCATTCTATGCATAGTACATCGCCCTAACGCGTGTTAATTATAACTTGCAAATTACGACACTATTTATATAACGCATATAACACATATTTCATTAAATTTGTAATTATTTAGTGGATCTAGAATTTAGAACTTCCGCTAGATTGGGTTCTTTCAAAATGAGGAAAGTCATAGCCTTTGAATCCTTACATAATTTCTATTAATATTTTTTATAGTTTGTATTAAATGTTAAGTTGATTAAATTATTTTATGACATAATACCAGCATTGTATTTTCTATTACAACAATTATAAATATTGTCATAGTAATTATTTTTGTCTTTGTTGAATATGTTGTTTTATTTTTGGAAGTTGGCACCATTTATAATCAAAACGAGAATATGACTTTAAACTCTAAGTTTACTCTTTAGTGATTAAAATAAATTATGAATTAGAATAGCAACACAATTTATTATTGTTGTTGTTGGTAGTGGTAGTGTATTAAAAACTAACTTGGTGAATGTTACTTTATGAATAATAGATTAACGTGAGAATCAATTATGAACTAGAATAGCATTAGTGCAGTACAACTTGTTTTTTTTCATATACAAGGGGGAAAACCAACTCAACTAACTATTGCAAGTGTTCATTATTTATTTGTGAAATATTTGAACAATGTGTTTAATTGAAAGAGCATATTTGTATTGAAATATAGATATCTTACAATATTTATATTATCATTAAGATTTTATATCATATATTAATTTATGTTAAGGCATGGAGGAATCGAACCACCATCATCCTACTTTTAATGCAAGTGCTCTTCCATTGAGCTAGCACCCTTTACAACATGAAGGGAGAGGGACTGTGTTAACACCTAGATTACAGCTTTCTAATCGTCTGTGACAAATCAAAATGATGAAAGTCTTAGAATTTGATTCTTTCAAAAAGATGAAATTCTTAGACTTTGATTCCTTACATAAATTCAATTAATACTATCTATAGTCTGTATTAAATGGTAACTTGATTAAAATTATGTAATGGCATTAATATTGTATATGTTATTATGATTAAGCAATTGAATTATAATTTGATATGGTAACTAGTACATTGTTGGTGTTGAGTTCCTATACTAGTAGAAGGTTGGCACAATTTTAGAATGACCCATTTAAAAACTATTGAATGGCATACTACAAATGTGTTTGTTACTATAACAATTTTAATTCTTGACATAGCAAGTAATATTGTATGTGTTGAGTGTCATGTTGTAATATATTATAAGGTTTGAAACATTTTACAAGTGACAAGAAAAACTATTATATATTAAGTGTTAATATGCTAAGTTTATTATTTTAACGATCAAAATCAATTATGGGTTAGAATAGAAATATAATTTATTTATGTTACTATTATTGTATTTTCTAATAAAAGTTAAGTTGATCAATGATTATATCACGGAAAATAGATTGTAGAATTTTTTTTACATCTTATTATTAAAGTTATTTAGTGGCATTAATAATCAATGTTTGTTGCTATTATTATCTTTGAATTTCATTTAATTGAAATTATGTTAACTAATGTGTCTAGGTTGAGTTATCATAGTAAGTCTAAGTCTTTTTTGAGTATGATGTTTTGTTTTTGGAAGTTGGCACCGCTTGATAGTGAACAAGAGAAAATATTTTATGACTTAAAGTAAAATAGGTTTAATCTTAGTAATGATTAAAATAAATTATGAATTAGAATATAGACATATTTTATTATTAATATTGTTGGTGGTGGTGTATTAAAAACTAAGTTAATGAACGTTGATTTTATTAAAAACTAAGTTAATGAACGGCTATCGATTTCCGGGATTAAGCTATGTGAAATATTTTCAAACCATAACGAATTTTACATTGTTTCCCAGACGATCATGCGTGGAGTGCCCACTTGAAATGTTGGTTTGAAAAACTCACTGACAACTTAATCCAGAAAATCATTCACAATGATGGCAAGCTATGAAAGCCTACACTCTGAAAATGTTACTACTTTGTCTTTGTTGCGTATAAGATATTGCACTAGTACAAATTTCGCACCACTTTAAAGTCTACAAAATAAAATATAATATTAATTAGAATGCAATATAGTGGAACAATTAAATTTATATCAATTATGATAACAAATAATAGAGAAAACTCACATCAAACCTTATTGCAAGTGCCTTACATTTATTCACATAGGAAGTCTAGAAGATATTTTAAGGTTCATTATTGAATATGATTATGCACATTTGATATAGAGACATGTTGAGTTTATGTAAAAAACAAATTGAAAAATTAAAAAATGAATGGTGTTATCTAATTCACATGAATTAACATAGAAGTTGAACCAAATTTTCATATTAGTAAATAATACAAAATTCCTCAAAAATAAGGCTTGAAGAGAATATTTGATATACAACAAACATTGAGAAGTGTTTCTTCTTCTATATTAATAACTCGTTCAAAGAGAAAATTGCATTCATGAATCATCTCCACCTAATCTCCTTATATTTGGTCAAGCAAATTAATTACAACTTGTACACCACATTTATTTATCATGGTCTTCCTACAATCTTCTTTCTTTGGCATCCATGCCCAAACTATGGTGTTAACTAGAATAGATCCAAGTCATGTGTCATCAAGGTTTGGTACCCAATATTGTTCTAAAATTTTCCCTTGTATTTCCCTGAACTAGGCTTCCATCAATCAACCTTTACATGAAGAGTCTCACTTTCGTCATTCTCGAAGATATATGAGGTGGCTTTTGCCATCCAAATCATCTCTCCTTCATCCTCAGTTCATGATCTAACTAGAAACATCTTTGCTTTCTCAACTTCAATCATAGGATTGAATCTTGTCTTTAGATTGTTGCACTTGGGTCCAACATATACCAGTCCATCCGTCACATTATCAAAATATCCATCCATAATACTTATATTACATGCAGTGCATTACGATCAGCATTAAATCTCACATGGATTAAATTGTCTTTATGATGCAATGTATTTGATGATAATGTCTAACATGAATTAAAGCTAACATGATGTTACTACTTAATGATTGATTTTCTGGATTAAGTTATGTGGAATCTTTTCAGTCCACAATGAGTTTTTCATGGTCCTGTAACAAGCATGGGTGGAGTGTCCTCTCAAAACATTGGTCTGAAAAACGTTCACATAGTTTAATCTAGAAAATCAATCACAATTATGACAAACTGATAAAACCTGCACACTCATAACGTTAGTACTGTATTTATTAAGTATAAGTTAATATACTAGTACAAAGTTGGCACCACTTTAAATTTTACACGAGAAAATATAATTATGAATTTGAATGCAACATAGTAGTACAATTAAATTTATATCAACTATAATAACGAATAATAGGGAAAACTCACTTCAAACCTTATTGCAAGTGCCTTACATTTATTCACAAAGCAAGTCTATAGGATGTTTTAAGGTGCATTCGCATAAAATATCATCACATGAATTAACATTGAAGTTGAACCAAAATTTTCAGATATGTAGCAAATAATATAAAATTCCTCAAAAGGTAGCTTGAAGAGAATATTTGATATACTACAAACATTGACATCTTTTTCTTCATGTATATTAATTTGTCATTCAAAAAGAAAAATTACATTCATGAATCATCTCCACCTAATCTCCTTGCATTTTCTCAAGCAGATCAAGTGCATCTTGAGGATAAAGATTTCCACAATTAATCATAATGGCAAAGAGAGTTTATGGAATTGAATTGTGTGTATTGAAACATCCCTACGTTTTGAGTGGACACTCCACCAATCATCAGGGGAACAAAATGAAAAGCTCAAAGTGGTATTGAAAAGAGTGAGCAAAAGCTAATAATAAATAAGATAAGGGTTTTGTACACGCATTAATGAATATAATTATGCACATTTGATATAGTGAGATGTGTTGATTTAAAATACAAATTGAAAAGGTTAAAATTTGAATGGTGTTATCTAATTCGCATAAAGTATCATCATATTAACTAACATTGAACTTGAAGTGAAATTTTCATATATGAAATAAATAATATAAAATTCCTCAAAAAGTAGCTTAAAGAGTATGTATTATACTACAAACATTGAAAAATGTTTCTTCGTGTATACTAAAAGTCATTCAAGAAGCAAAATTACATTCATGAATCATCTCCACCTAATCTCCTTATATTCACTCAAGCATATCAAGTACAGCTTGTACACCACATTTATTTATCTTGATCTTCCTGCAATCTTCTTTCTTTGGCATCCATGCCCAAACAATGCTATTAACTGGAATAGATCCAAGTTTTGTGTCATCAGGATTTGTTACCCAATATTGTTCTAAAATTTTTCCCTTGTATTTCCATGAGCTAGACTGCCACCAATCAATCTTTACATGAAGGGTCTCGCTGTCATCATCTTGGAAGATATCTGAGGTAGATTTTTCCATCCAAATCATCTCTCCTTCATCCTCATGTCCTGATATAACAAGCAACATCTTTCCTTTCTCAACATCAATTCTAGGATCGAATGTTGCCTTTGGCTTGTTACACTTGGGTCCAACATATACCGGTTCATCTGTCACATTATCAAAATCCACATCCATAATACTTGATATTGCATGGAGTGCATTACCGTCAACGTTAATATTTTGCCTCATCTTGGGCCAAAAATCATCAAAAAAAGAATCAATTTCATCCAAGGGTGTATGGTCATTGTAGACTCCATCTAATGCATCAACAACTCTTTTCCAATAATCAAGTTTTTATTCCATTCCTCTGTAACAATTGGTAAATTCTCATTTCCAATAGTCTCTTTCCACATTTTTATGTATGATGTTATTCCTTCCTTTACTTCTTTTAAATAAACATCATTGTCTTTGGGACGTAAGAAAGATGGCTTCCATGTAGGCAATATAGGTCGACCTTCATCATCTATATCCACAACTCAACTAGTTATGGCCACTCAATGTCTCTGATGGATTCTTTATACCTCATAACTGGAACATCATTGAGTAAAATAAATTGGAGGTATTGGACATTAAGATGTCCAACTAGTGCATTTTCCCCCTCCTCGATGTACCCATTAAGAAAACTTTTGAAGTCATACACTTTGTCAATAATTTTAGGTAGAAACACCCATTTTTCTTCTATTGTGCGATATGTATCCATCGTCTCAGGTAAATAATATATATCTTTACTTTTCAAGTTGGAAGACATTCTTCTGTATGTTCTATCTAAGTCTTCATGGGTGTGCCCCACAAGCAAGAACCCAACCTTAATAGTGATGAAGACACCAAGTGCAGTTAATAGTGATAGAAACATGAAAACATAACGATTCTTATTATCACTAGTTCCATTGTCCAATTGTAACAACAAATATGGAGGAAGAGGTTTAAAATCAAGATTTTGAAGGCTAACGAGTGTTAGCTTTCATAAGGTGATGAGTGAAAGGTAATGCATGTTATCTTTCATAAGATAGTTTTCCATCTAACACAACCACATTGTCAAATTGCACTGTGATGGAAATCTCGTTGGAGTTAGATTTCAACCTTAAATCATTGCACATTGAATGAAATCTAATGTGTGTTAGCTTTCATAATATAGTTTTCTATTTAACACAACCACATTGTCATCAATCAAAATGCACCATATTGAAAATGTAGCTAGAGTTAGCTTTCGTTCTTAAAACGTTGCACAGTGAGTAATAGTAATGTATGTTAGCTTTTGTAAGGTAGTTTTCATCTAACACAGCCACATTGTAATCAAATACATTACACCATGATGTAAATCTAGCTAGAGTTAAATTTCCTTCTAACAACATGGCATGATTAGTGAAAGCTAATGTGTGTTAGCTTTCATAAGGTAGTTCTTCATCTAACACAACCAGATCGTCATCGATCACATTGCACCGTGATGAAAATATAGTTGAAGTTATCTTTCGTCCTTAAATCATTGAAGGGTAAGTGAAATCTAATGTGTGTTAAGATTTCATAATGTAGTTTACATCTAGCACAACCACATTGTCATCAATCACAATGCATCATGATGGAAATCTAGTTAGAGTTAGCTTTCGTTCTTAAAACATTGCATGGTGAGGAAAACTAATGTTTGTTAGCTTTCATAAGGTAGTTTTCCATATAACACAGCCACATTTTTATCAAATACATTACAACATGATGGAAATCTAGCTGGAGTCATATTTCCTTCTAACAGCATGGCACTATAAGGGAAAGCTTATGTGTGTTAGCTCATTACAACATGATGAAAATTTAGCTGGAGTTAGTTTTCCTTTTAACAACATGGCACGATGAGCGAAAGCTAATGTGTGTTAGCTTTCATAAAGAATTTTTCCATGTAACACAACCACATTGTCATCAAGCACATTGCATAGTGTTGGAAATCTAGATGGAGTTAGATTTCATCCTTAAATCGTTGCACGGCGAGTGAAATCCAATGTGTGTAAGCTTTCATAGTGTAGTTTTCCATCTAGCATAACCATATTGTCATCAATCACAATGCACCATGATGCAAATCTAGCTGGAGTTAGTTTTCTTCGAACAAAATGGCACTATCAATGAAAGTTTATGTGTTAGCTCATTACACCATTATGAAAATCTAGTTGGAGTTAACTTTCTTTTTAACAATATGGAACGATGAGTGAAAACCAATGTGTATTAGTTTTCATAAGGTAGTTTTCCGTCTAACACAACCACATTGTCACATTGCGCTGTGATTGAAATCTAGCTGGATCTAGCTTTCAACCTTAAGTCATTGCATGGTGAGTGAAATATAATGTGTGTTATCTTTCATAATGTAGTTTTCCATTTGGCACAACCACATTGTCATCAATCAAAATGCACCATGTTGGAAATCTAGCTAGAGTTAGTTTTCCTTCTTAAAACGTTGCATGGTGAGTAATAGTTAATGTGTGTTAGCCTCGGTAAGGTAATTTTCCATCTAAAACAGCCACATTGTCATAAAATACATTACACCATGATGTAAATCTAGCTGGAGTTAGCTTTCCTTATAACATGGCACAATGAGTGAAAGCTTATGTGTGTTAGCTCATTACACCATGATGAAAATATAGTCGGAGTTAGCTTTTCTTCAAACTACATGGCACACTGAGTGAAAGCTAATGTGTGTTAGCTTTCATAAGGTAGTTTTCCATCTAACACAACCACATCGTCATTGATCACATTGCACTATCCTAGAAATCTAGCTGGAGTTATATTTCGTCCTTAAATCATTGCATGGTGAAAGAAATCTAATGTGTGAGCATTTATAATATAGTTTTTCATCTAGCATAACCACATTGTCATCAATCACAATGCACCATGATGGAAATCTAGCTAGAGTTAGCTTTTGTTCTTAAAACATTGCACGGTGAGTAAAGTTAATGTCTGTTAGCTTTCATATGGTAGTTTTTCGCCTAACACAAACACATTGTTGTCAAATACATTACACCATGATGAAAATCTAGCTGGAGTTCACTTTCCTTCTAACAACATGGCACTATAAAGGAAAGCTTATGTGTTAGCTCATTACACAAGACTAGAGCTAGCACAACCACATTACCATCAATCACAATGCACCATGATGGAAATATAGTTGGAGTTAGCTTTCGTTCTTAAAGCATTGCACTGTGAATAAAAACTAATGTCTGTTAGTTTTCATAAAGTAGTTTTCCATCTAACACAGTCACATTATCATCAAATACATTACACCATGATGCAAATCTAGTTGGAGTTAGCTTTCCTTCTAACAACATGCACGATAAGTTAAAGCTTATGTGTGTTAGCTCATTACATCATGATGAAAATCTAGCAAGAGTTAGCTTTCCTTCTAACAACATGGCACAATGAGTGAAATCTAATGTGTGTTAGCTTTCATAAGTTAGTTTTCCATCTAACACAACCACATCATCATCGATGACATTGCATCGTAATGGAAATCTAGCTAGAGTTAGCTTTCATCCTTAAATCATTGCACGGTAAGTGAAATCTAATGTGTGTTAGCTTTCATAATGTAGTTTTCCATCTAGCACAACCAAATTGTCATCAATCACAATGCACCAGAAAGAAATATAGGTAGAGTTACATTTCGTTCTGAAAACATTGCACGGTGAGTAAAGCTAATGTCTGTTAGCTTTCATAAGGTAGTTTTTCATCTAACACAGCCACATTGTTATCAAATACATTACAACATGATGAAAATTTCGTCGAAGTTAAATTTTCTTCTAACAACATGGCACTATAAGGGAAAACTTATGTGTTAACTCATTACACCATGATGGGAATCTAACTGAAGTTAGATTTCATTTTAACAAGATGGCAGAATGAGTGAAAGCTAATGTGTGTTAGCTTTCATAAGGTAGTTTTTCATTTAACACAACCACATTGTCATCAATCACATTGCATCGTATTGGAAATCTAACTAGAGTTAGCTTTCATCCTTAAATCATTGCATAGTGAGTGAAATCTAATGTGTGTAAGTTTTCATAGTGTATTTTTCCATTTAGCACAACCACATTGTCATCAATCACAATGCACCATGATGGAAAACTAGCTGGAGTTAGATTTCGTTCTTAAAACATTGCGCGCTGAGTTAAGCTAATGTCTGTTAGCTTTCATAAGGTAGTTTTTCATCTAACACAGCCACATTGTTATCAAATACATTACAACATGATGGAAATCTAGCCGGAGTTAGGTTTCCTTCTCACAACGTGGCACTATATGTGTGTTAGCTCATTACACCACGATGGAAATCTAACTGGAGTTAGCTTTCATTTTAACAACATGGCATGGCGAGTGAAAGCTAATGTGTGTTAGCTTTCATAAGGTGGTTTTACATGTATCACAACCATGTTGTCATCAATCACAATGCACCGTGTTAGAAATCTAGCTACAGTTAACTTTCATCCTTAAATTGTTGCAGGGTGAGTAAAATATCATGTGTGTAAGTTTTCATAGTGTATTTTTCCATCTCACAGCCACATTGTCATCAATCACAATGCACCATGATGGAAATCTAGCTAGAGTTAGATTTCGTTCTTAAAACATTGCATGGTGAGTAAAGCTATTGTTTATTAGCTTTCATAAGGTTGTTTTCCATCTAACACAACCACATTGTCATCAAATACATTACACCATGATGGACATTTAGCTGGAGTTAGCTTTCATTCTAACAACATGGAACTATAAGAGAGCTTATGTGTGTTAGTTCATTACACCATGATGGAAATCTAGCAACAAAAGTGTCATTTTTAGATTTGTCCAAAGAAAACTTTACAAATGTGTGAATAAGATAGATAGGCAAAAGGTCACCTCACAAGAAGTGTCAAATGTCACAACTCTCTATATACTATAGGGCCACCCGATCATGCTCAGTATAAATGTTTAAGGCACTAACCAAGGAGGGTAGACCATACCCTTGGCCACATAATCCGGTTACCTACTAGTACATGCATTATGAGACTTTTACCAAGAAACATGATATTAAGAGGAAAGTACATAGACATGAAAAATGGCAAAAGACACGTGGGGTAGGTGAGAATAAGAAAAAGCCTACTACATCCCTGATATTGTCTGATTAGAAAGACAAGAAGATGATCAATTCAGTTCAGGTTGGGTTTAAAAAGCACAGTTCATTATTAACATCTAAATCCTACAATATGAGGTCCATACTAAAGATAAAGAAGCCTATAAGCCATTTTGAGGACCATTTGAGGTTTGATGTTGCTGGTGCAATGCCTATAAGCCATTTTGATAACCATTTGAGGTCTGATGTTTCTAGTGTAGTATCTTTAATAACTAAGCCAGAGTTGAAGACAACAAAGAGAGATTTTAAAAGGTCGTCAGAGAGTGAAAGCAATATTCATAATGATGGAGACAATATTTTGAAATTTTCTTCTTATCTTGAAAAAATTAGGGTACAATCACCAGATACAGGCATTATTTCAGAGTAGACCATGAGTGAAAAGTTGTTTGGTAAAAAAAGGCAAAGCATGGAAAAATAAATTAGAGGTTCTCGATTAGTGCATGAAAGGGAGTTCCTAGATCGTAGAAAAATAGTGACAAATAACATTTTCCTTTTAAATTTGCCACAAATGCAGCATCATCATCCTTGGAATCTTATTGAGATTTTCTCACTTATCATCTTGCAAGAGTTGTACTTGATTAAATTCCATGCTTTTGGAGCAATATTTAACATTTCCACAATTGCAGTAAAGGACTTCAGTAAGTTATTAAAAGTAATTGATTTGAACACTTTTTTTGCAAGAGTCTCACTTGCTATAAGCCGATGGCTTCTTAAGATCTGCCATGGAACCTCCTTCCAGCAACTTCAATGACAAAAGTTTGTTTTTAAGATGTAAAATATTTGTTTCATTGACATCTTCGTGCAATTTCTATAGTCTCAATCTCATCAGAAACTAACATCAATATTAGCCAAAGCCCTTCACAACTCTTCATCATATTTAGCTTGTGTAACACCCCGGTTTTGACCCCATTTACATTAATGTATATGATGTATGTATTGTAAATAATCATGGTGCAGAGCTAAAGGCCAAGGCCCACCATCGATTTGGATATGTTATGTTTTGGATTTGGAATTGTCACTGATGGTATATCGGGACATATGGCATATATTAAATTGTGGCATCATGTAAACATGCACTTTAATTAAATAACCTAACCAGCTATGTTTGCGGCAACTAAATTGAGAAGTGATTCTCATAAGGATAAGGGGGGGGGATGTCAAACCTTGAGCCATGAGGTAAAAGCCATGTGTCACCACCCTGTTTGACTTGCTCATCTTCCATTGTCTTATCCAACTACCACTTTAATGCTCTGCAGAGTAGTTGAGGTAGTTATTTTTGTTGGGGAGTGGAGTGTGGTAGGATTGTCAGTACTTGCCCACACACACACTCCACTAGTGAATCGAACCTCACATTGGGCAGAAGAAATGACTACGGCCATCATTTCCACTCTCTCCATGATGGTGCTAAAAACACTCCGCACTTTCGACTCGCCATTCTGCATTGTCGCTCATTCTCACGCAAGGAAAAATGTCCGGTGTCTCACGCACAGGATTCTTCCTAGTTTTTACTCATGCAGTGAGCTGGGAGCTATGTTCTTTCACCCACGATTTCCCTGTGAAGTGCCATTCACATTTTTTCTGCTGTGTGTATGTTTTCCTTACCAATTTGTGGCTTGTGTATATGTTTTTTCCCTGCCCAGCTGCGAACCCAACTTTTCTCTTCCATCTTCGGTCTGTGTAAGTTTCCTCAGTGATTTCATTGTTGAGAACGGGCTCTTATTTCCCCACGTCAGTTGGCTGTGTCTGCCTTTACATTTTTGGGCTGTTGTAGGTTGTTTTGGAGTCATTTTGGCCACGATAGGGCCAAGAACGGCTCAGGAATTGTTTTTCCCTATCCAAGCTGTGAATTGCTTATTTGACTGTGTGTATGCAGTGGTTGGTCTCTGGACATGTTGGAGTAGGGATGAGGGCTTGGTTTTCTTAATAAACCTACTGCGTTCGGGAACCACACAGACAGAGCTAGAGGCTGGCTTTCTTCTCCACAACCCCTGAACAACATTGGAAGGGAAGTCAGGGCCTGAAGGAATGTGCAGCAGAGAAGGGACTGATTCCTTGTGTTGGGTGTGTGTGGGTGTTTTAGAAGTCAATATAGTTATGGTGTAGGTGTCCCTAGCTCTGTAATGAGCTCACCAACTTAGCATTTAGCCTTTCCCAACTCCTGGATGTCCTGACTTGGATGATCCATTGTTTGTCTGATAAACCCAATTGTGTTGGCTTGGCATGTTTTGTTATCCTTGGCTATGTGTAATCCTACTAGTTCCTTATTCCTTGGGGAATCATGCCCGGCTCGGGGGTGGCAGCGTTGCTGAGAGATTAAGGAGCACGCTGGCCTATGGTTGGGTGGAACGTTGCAGCGACGTAGCTGGTTGCGGAACAGTTTTCATAAGATAAGTATTCGTGTCTATTCTACATCTGCAATTATATTTATTGTTAATAAATTATGATGAACATGTGCAATGAATGAATGAATGTTTGTTTCCACTGTGTATGTGAATGATTATGCATCTTAGCATGTTTTATGTTCAAGCATTTCGGTTTTATATATGTCCATGTTCATGGGGCAGTTTGACCGGATGGTTAATGTATTGGTAGTGTCCTCTTCGCCGGTCGAAGGGTCAGGGATGTCACAACTTGACCTGCAGTACCTGTGTTATCCGGTCTTCTCCCTTTGTAGGATACTATCTCCCATATTTTTGTAAATTTAAGTAGGGTTGTTATTATGGATTTCAATACAAGATAATTGTTTCCAATTAATTTAGGTCTTCATTCATTAACAAGGTTTGTGATTCCATATTCTTATCTTCAACTCTAAAACCCTTCCACACAATCGGTCTGGTCAGGCCTATCTAGATTAAAAGACATGCTCGAAAACAACAACAAAATCAGGGCTTGGAAAATTAAATAGATTTACCTAAAATTCTGGACATCAAAGAACTGTCTTCTAATTGGTAGAAATTGGACATAAAAATTGAACCCTCTTCTTCAGCAAACAATTTGCGTCCTCTCCTGTTGTTGCTCCTTGAATTTGTGACTATTAGAGAAGAGGGCAGCACAATCCTCTCCTCCCAGAAGTGCTCTGATAACTGAATAATGACTGGTATTCAAACTAAAATCATGTGCCTAAAATGTATTATTTATGTGCAAGAAAGTCCATAAATGTACATTAATATTATCATATCTAGCAACTAATTTAGACAATATTGTCCTTGATCGGTTTAAAACTTTAACCATGTCAAGGATCTTGCATAATTTGAATTAATTTCCTTTATAATTATTATTTGTCAACCCTATTATCACCACTGAATCTCTTAATAGTAAATACATTGCAAGGACTTGACACCAATACCTTTACCTAAATTATAAAGCTTTGGGAGTTTCTGACACCTCAAAAAAAATATGAGCTGGTGAACCCAATTCCCAAGGAGAGGAAAAAACATAATCCCTTCTTGTCACAAAAGAGCTCCCTGCCTTAACTCTTCCCCGATTTCCTTTTCTTCCAGACAAAGACCCCACCCCTAAGGTAGGTAGGATTCAAACATATACTTGATATCACATCTCACTTTGGAGAACTGGCCCTTTTGCTTTGTTTATTTATGCATGTATGTCGTGGGAGTTATGGCCCTAAAAAACACTTTATTGTTTATGCCCTGTATGGCGAAGTATGATTGGACAAGCTTTTTTTCCAATTAGACACACATTGTGGTGGTTGTAATCACGGCCCCCTTTGTATCTAAATGAAAGTACCATTTTGTATATTAATAGAAAGAAGTATTTTATTCAAAATAAATAATATATTCATGAAGTGGTTCCGATATACCAATCTTCCAAGAAATTAATCATTTGCAAAACAATATACTTCATATTATCATCATTCACGAAAGATCTTTTAAACACATCAACAAAAGAAGAATCCATAATATTTCTAAATCAAAACAACGTCATAAAGAAGACAAATAACCTCCAACTTTGAAAATTGTATAACTTCATAAGCATAAACAACTCAGTTTTCTAAAAGGGTAATAGATGTCACATGAAACCAACACACTGAATCGTCCAGCAGTATGTTGTTGGAGGTATCAATCCAAACCTTGATATTGAACTGGTAAGGATGCCCATTGTTATTGTCATAAAAGGGGAATTTAGCTTAGTGGTATAGCATCACACTGGCCAGGGTCAACATATTTCATACAGGGTGCTATTACATAGAAGTCACAATTGGGAAAAGTGACAAGAATTGGAAAACTCCCTGAGATTCCCAACCCTTAACAAGTTAAAACTCAAAACATATGTTGCAACTTCTATAAGTAGCAATCCAACTTCCACAGCTTTACAACTAATCTCATTGGCCTGAAAATAGGCTTTGTTAAGAAACTCAGGACAGGTTCACCTATTCAAATGAATAGGACAAGTTTATCTCACAGCAATAGACCTTACCCCAACTGTAATGAACACAAAATAATTTACTGCATATTCTTTCCCTTGGGGAAATGTTTGGGCATATTACTAATAACACACAAATAATCCATTCTAAAAATATATTTGGTACTTCAGAAAACAATGCTCGAAGAAAAGATTGAAAGGAAATCCTTAACAAACCCCAATTCTCAAATTCTACAAGTGAACTGTAATACTACTAAAACACAAACCTTGGACTAAATAATGTTGAATTAAAGAAAATTCTAGAGACCTGTAAGAGAGAAAATGATTACTTACTGGTGTACCCAAGTATGAGGAAGTCTAACCAACCCCCAATAGTGGAGATGAGCCACAGACATAGAGCCACCTAAAAAGACAAGGAACACAATTCAGATTATAAGGAAATTTGCAAGGATGGATGTACAATTCATAAGACAAAATCTCTTCATCACCTTTAGGAAGAGCTTGGGATATTTTCCAATGGCAATATCATGTGCTACCATAAGTAGAAAATTAATCTAGGATCATATTGATGCAGCTATGCCATTTACCATACCTTCTTATAATTCTAATTTAGGCGTGAGAGGGGGAGGCCTGCATTTATGTAATAAAATTTATACACTTCAGTCTAATCTACCATGTTTTCATTACCCTAAGCTATCATGGACTGAAATAAAATTTTATCAAGGCCTGATTCAAGGTATCAGGATACATCCCATTATTGATAATGGGACCTATATTGTGGGAAAAAACCATGAATCCATTAAAAATGGCATTAAAATAATATGAAGGTTGACAAATGTGACCTACTAACTTCTAGACTAAACCTCTCACACCCATGTAGTGATATTCACAAAAAGGGATTGATGAAAACCTTAGGTCATAAATGTTCACCTATGTATGAGAGCTACTGTAGTTTCGCAAACAAACAAGATGGAGACAAAAAGGAGAAGCACATTGGCTATAAGTGGCAGTCGAATGTATCCAAATTTCTCAAATAAAATCCATGCCATAGTAGCACCAACAAGGATTCCTACTGATGCATTTCTTCACCTCCATAACATCACATCAGCCACTGTCACACAGAATCCACCAGCTCATTATCCTCATCAAAACCCAAATAAGTTGTGCTATGTTTCCTATGTTTCTAACATCCACAATATCTATCTATCTACAAAGAGAATATAATCAATTTGATCAAGGGTTTTGGGTTTTCAAGTTCGCTTATGAGGTTGAACTCCGTATGAAATTATATACATTCTGCAACATCATGAGAATATTTGGCTCTGTAACATATACGTGATAGCTCTGTATAGAATGTTTATTCTTGTCAATAATTATATTAAATTTTCTCATCTCAGATTGAGGCATAGTTAATCATACAAATAAATGAACTAAAATGATCAGACATAGGATCCATAGATGAATCTCTTAATCTGGTGTACACTCTCTGCATTTTTTATACAAAATTTTCCCAAGAGTGATCATAATCCACCAAAAAACCTAAGTCTTGAGTTGATAGCCATCCTTGTTTCCATAAAATATGTTAGGACCTAAATCTAATCTCCTACG
Organism: Pseudotsuga menziesii; assembly: GCA_001517045.1. Taxonomy (NCBI): domain Eukaryota; kingdom Viridiplantae; phylum Streptophyta; class Pinopsida; order Pinales; family Pinaceae; genus Pseudotsuga; species Pseudotsuga menziesii. The sequence continues at coordinate 133,723 of LPNX010260604.1, read as the reverse complement.
TATCATTACAGTGACATCTCATGTCTCTGTTAAAGACCAGTCCAAACAGACAGTTGTGAACCTTACATAACTTTACATTCTACAAAAATATATTGAACCAATTTACATAACTTTATATTCGACAAAATATATTGAACCAATTTTTATAGGGATGAGCTGATATATTTTAAACCATTTTGATTGACATTTTCCCACTTATTTCTTACATAATAAAACCAAAAAATAAGAAGGTTGTGACTGTCTAAAACATATGACATGTCACTGCAAAAATCATGAGAAGGAGCTTGGCCTCACTCTATTCATTGGATTTACATCGGAGTATACTTTGTTCGTGTTGAAAGAGATAATTAATTATCATGTCCATGCACTCTCTCGTTGTCCAACAATATCCATGTGAACTTCGATGACTGACCATTGAAGTGGTAATAGGGTTCCCAAATTGATTCAACGTGAATTTACCAATACCTTGAAAGCACTAAATTAACTCTTCTGGAACAAAAACAACATTATTAGAGGCCACTATAGCATATACCCCTATCCTTACATGTGATCCATTGCCAATGTTCTAGGCCATAAAGCTAACAATTATAGGAAATTCCAGTGTCATAGATTTTCAATGGTTTGACATTATGAGGAAGAGCCTCTTATACCTGTTGTAGAAGAATTGATTCCAAATTTGCAATATGAGTTATAAAACAGTCCAACAATACCTAGGAAGTCCAAATCCAATCATAAAGGTAATTTGATGGGGACCATCAAACTTCCAAAGGAATGAGGTCTTATCCATGTACATATTAGATCCATGTTGACATTGATACCATATAGGCAAGAGTTACAAAAGGAACTTTTAGGAAGTTTCTTCTAAGCTTTAGCTTTTCTTGTTTTTGTGCTCTTAGTTCACTTGGGACAAAAAGAAAGAGCAAGTGAGGAAAACACAGAAAAGAAAGAAGCAAGGATTCAATCACAGTAGGATGCAGACCTGGACCAAGACTAGAATTAGCCACTAATGCCAATGCACAAGGCAGAGTGTAATGATATGTAGTTGTGCTTTGTACAGTCATTCTCTCATGGAATAATTTTTCTTTCTTGGATGTTTTCTCTGTTATATAATGAATCTTTAATCTTGTTGCTAGTCTACTTTCATTCTTTCTAAATCCCCTACTCTATTGTTGTTTTTGCAAGCATAAATCAGGACACATCTAAAGCAAGTTGTGCCTTGTTTCTAGGCATATTCATTACAATAATATGTATTGGTAGGTGTTTCAAGGCATCCTTTAGTAGTTTTGATTTCTTTGAAATAAATTCGTTTACATAAAGTGGAGAATGTTCCTCACACAAAGACTCTTATTTTCATGTTGTTGGTACCAAGTCAATGACTTAAAATCCTGTTTACTTTGATGTGGAATCTAGAACTCATTTAGATGTTTCTTCACATGAAAACTCTTCTACCCCTGCAAATGGGCCAAAGGTGGTGGTTCCAGTCATTACTAAAATTGACATGGATCCCATAGCTATGACAATAGCTTCTCTTACATGTCACGTAGCTAAGAGACAAATGGGAAACACTATAAAAACAAAGAAAATATGTAAGCCTTTGACTGTCTGCTTTAAACTTCTTCAAGTATGCAACATACCTCTGTTATGAACTCTAGAAAAGACATATTCAGCTTCTCTTTTCACACCTCTATAATGCAGACTGTTTTTGTGTCAAAATATTTAGAGAATTCTCAGGAATTGTGGTTGCACAATCAATATCCCAATAGATCCATTGTTGATTTCATTGGTTAAGTGATCTACTAGTCTCAAAGATTTTCAATGGTTTGACATTACGAGGAAGAGCCTCTTATACCTGTTGTAGAAGAACTGATTCCAAATTTGCAAGCTAAGTTGTAAAACAGTCCAAAAATACCTAGGAAATCCAAATCCAGTCATAAAGGTAATTTGATGGGGACCATCAACCTTCCAAAGGACTGAGGTCTGATCCATGTACATATTAGAGCCATGTTGGCATTGATACCATATAGGAAAGAGTTACAAAAGGCAATTTGTTAACAAGTAGAGCATGACAATGATGTAGTTTGTTAACTTGAGTAGAGATTTGGAAAGTAGGAATGCTTCAATATTCAAAAAGAATGGAATTTACAGCAATCCATATTTGGATGATGCCATATTTGATTTTTGAATTCTAAGTACCTGGTTTGCTTACTTGCTCACATATTATTCTTGTTAGCATCGGCTTGTATATTAACCTCATCCTTTTCTTTAATATTGAAATAATTTAACTTCATTCAAACATCTACCTATGCTTTTAACAGCTGAATTATCATTGGCTTTTGGCCAAGGAATCACTGTTGTTGTTTTTGAAAGGTTACCTTTGGATAGGATGTTGTCCACTGTTGTGAAATATTCATCCCTGATGAAAGTAGAGAAGGATTAGAGAATATTGGAAATATTAGGAAGGTTGTCCATGGAAAAAAAGAAAAATGCTTTTGGTTATTTGCTGGCATGTATTTTAGAAGCTAATTCTGAGACTTAAAATACAAAGGGTTAATTGCCATGAACATCCTGAACATAAACTATATTATTGGAGTGACACTCATCCTTTGAATGTCATTGGGTTTTGGCTAAGGAATCGCCATTATTGTTTTGAAAGGTTATCTTTGTATTGGTTGTTGTCCATTGTTCCATTGTTCTATTGTTATATATGTTTTTTACAAAATATGAATATTTTATGTATTTTTTAGTCAGCTGGTTTTTTACCCGGTTTTTTGCCGGTTCCGGTCCGGTTCACATTTTGGGCTTCGTCGGTTCGATGACCGGTCCAGTTCCGATAACATTGGTTTGAACATTCTTTCTTGGCAGGATATATGTGTCCACTAAATATATTTATATTATCCAGCAGTCCTTTCAATTCACTGTGGTATTGCCAGTTTCAAGGTTGTTTATAGGGTGGAAATTAATGGCCATTTCAATTTATCTAGGAGTTTACTATCCATTTTAAGCTGGCAATTTATGAATTATTCAAGAAGCCAGCCCTGAATGTTAACTACCATTTCTTATTTCTTTATGGTGGTTTAGATTGGGTCTTGAATTTTGATAATAATAATAAAAACATTTGCATTCCCATAACTGCCATTTATGTATAAACTGTATGTGAAAAAATATATATAAAATAAGGTGAAAAATAGTTCTCAAGTAAAAATTTTATCATGTACAAAAATATCTAGAAGCGGTTTCTGCAAACTAAATAGTATATGTTACTAAATGTATTTCTCTATGGAATTGCTTTTATGATTTTCTATGTTGCACCTTGTGATAGCCAGAATGCTCAAGGAAATAGGAATAATTTTAATATCACTCAGGCAATTCTTGACTGGCCCACTCCAAAGAATGCGAGCTAGTTGAGGGGATTTCGGATGTCGTGCAACTTCTACAGGGGATCTATCCAAGATTTGGGAGCCTGATGAGACTCTTTGCTGATCTTACAAACAAGGATCAACTAAAATGGCAAAAGCAATAGAAGACACATTACAACACATGAAGAAGGTTACATCCAACAATTATTTGAGCATATCTCACAGCTCTTTTAAGTGGAATGTGATGCTTCAGGCACCAGCAGAGGGGATGTGCTCATGCCAAATCAACATCTTGTTTCTTTGAAAGAAAAAATTTGATTGGTAATTATGAATCTATGATAAGAAGAAGTTGGCCAACATATGATATAGAAAAGTTCAAACAATATTTGTTCAGGTGGCACTTCATTTATCTAAAGCTCCAAATATACCAAAAAAATTTGAAGTATTCTTATACCAAAGAAATCACCAAGATGGACAAGACGTCTGCTATAAAAGATGTGGTTACAATTCACATGCCCAATTGATGCCATGTACCTAACAGTTCACATGCCCAATTGATGCCATGTACCTAACAGTTCACATGGCCGTAGTAAAGTGTGTAAAAATATCGATAAGAGCATGGTCCAGAGAATGCAAATTCAAGGTTGGGGTTTTCATTAGCCCAACCTACCGTTTCACAAGAAGTTTAGGGTTTTCAAGCACTCCCACCAAAGCCAGATTTACACATTATTCAAAAACAAATTCAAGCATCCCTTCAAGCAATTAGCATGCATTCTCTACAAAGCTTACCTGATTAACTGATATTGATCCGAATCTAAATCAATTGGTTCTGATCTAAGAATTCTGAGATGAATGTACAAAAATTTTCCAAAATCAAAGTAGCCCTCGCAGGCTTAGTGTTGCTATGATTTGTTGTTGCCACGTGGAGTGTGAGATACTGTTGAGTCTTGTAGCAGCCTTCTGCAGCTAACCCTAACCACCTATAGCAGCCCACTGTAGCTGCTCATGACCACCAAGTCTATTGATGCTGTTGTAGGTGACCCGCTAACTGCTGTTGTGGCTAGTCGTGACCATAAACAGGGGTTGTAGCAGACTGCTAATGCTACCCGTGACCACTAGCAGGGTTGTAACAAACTATTGTTGCTACCTGTGACCACTAGGTCTGTTGATGTTGTTGTAGGTGACCTGCTAACTGTTGTTGCTTCCAATAGTGGCCATCAATGAGGGTTGTAGCAGACTGTTGTTTCTACCCGTGACCACTAGCAAGGTTGTAACAAACTGTTACCTGCTACCTGTGACCACTAGCAGGGTGTTGCTGCTCAATTAGGACACCAATGAGGGTGTTGTTGCTTAATTAGGTCACCACCAAGGGTGTTGCTTCAGCCCTAGTCTCCACGTAACCCTGTTATATGTTGTTGTTGCTTCCCTAGACCACCACCGCCTGTTGTACATCGCTGCTACTTCCCGTGGGCTATGAGCAGCCCTAGCAACCACCGTGACTGTTGTGTGCACCTGTTGGAGCCCTAACAAAGCTCGAGGCCCTAACAGGGCTTAGGTGCATAGAGGGTGACCTTAGCAGGTCACCTATGAGCTGTAGAATCCCCAACAAGAGCTAGGGTGCACAGTAGATCAGCCCTAGCAAGGCTTGAGGGTGTTGCAACATACCCTAGTTTGGTTAGGGTCACATGAAATGTACCAACGAGAAGAAGGAAAGAGTTTTAGTGTTGTCGTGAGCTTGTTGACTTCCAACAAGCTTCACACTGAGAACTGTTGTAGCCCTAGACCACCATCGAGGGTTATTACAGCTGCTACGTATAACGGTAACCACCATAGTGACTGTAGTGTGACAAGAGAAACCAAGAAAGCATAAATGTTGCCACTGTTGAAGAAAAACAACACCAGCCACCAAAATTATCTCTATCAACCTCAAGCAGCGAGTAGAGGAGCAGTCAAGTGTTGAAGTGTTGTGTCTATGAGATGAATTGCAAATGTCCTTTATTTATGGTCCATCAACATTTAAGTTAGTTCCACATAATTAGGAGTTGATATTAGGGTTTAACTTATTTTTCATCTTTGACCCTTTGACTTTAATCTTTTGTGGTACAAAGGTCTTTTTGGTGTTTTGACTTGTGCCACTTGGTCCTTCTCTTGATGGTCTCATAGACCAAGGCTAGGGTTAAATGGTCCTCGAAGTATTTTTGTGGTCATAACAAGTTGTCTCAAGGATCCCTATGGTTCATTCATTCCCACTCAAAGTAAATCTTCGTAAATAAGGAGAATTACTAAATGCTTTATCTTGATCTCCTCATGCCAACAAGAACAGGTGCTAGGTTTCTCAACCAGGGGTATCTAGTCCCTGGAGAAGGTCTCATAGCCCATAGATCAAGGAGAGGAGTGCATGACTTACCTAGACCCGATCTAGGGCTTATGGTGATGACCTAGTAACTGACCAAGTGCCTCATCCCTAGGATACATCAAATGACTCAATGTCAAATACTTGGTAACTGACCAAGTGCCTCCATTCTCCTGAAGAATATCCCTTAGCCCCAGGCTAAGATCCTAGTCCCAAATTAGGTTAAATTCCTGGTTGTTGAATGTTAGCATTAGCATGAATTCTTAAAATTTTGCAGACTGTAAGATAACAAAATACAAGTGCAGTAGAAACATCAACAACATCACACACATTGAACACGGTAGTTTTTCACGAGTAATGCTTTAAAGGACAAACACCCCCAAAAAGCATTAGTAATTCATCTCTTAAATGAGATGACTGAGTTTCTCAATAATTCTCAAACCCTAATGGGTTTGTACCATAGATAAAAAAATCTACGAAAATGTATTTCATACAAAAATCAGATTAGGGCTTTCTGCCCTAATTCTTCTAGCTACCCAAAACTTCCAGAATGGCTGCCCAGAATTTATTATGCCTGCCCGAATCTGCCTAGACTGAGACTGAACTTGCCCAAGATCCATGTGTGATCCCTGTCAACCTGTCTATGATCCCATTCAGCCTACCCGAACAACCTGCTACTGCTCGAAACTCTCTGTCTACTTCCCAAGCCCTCTTTTCGAGCCCTGTCTTCCTGCTCGGAGGTATGTCTACCCTGCATGAATCCCTGTCAGCCTGCCTGAAGTTGCTATTTTTCCTACCCAGACCCTATCTTCCCTGCCCAAGCTCTACTGCTTTCCCAAAATCCTGCCCGAGCATCACTACTACCTGTCAGAAGTCTATAGCAGGCAGACTATGGCTGCCCGAGGGTGGTAGCAGGCAGACTATGGCTGCCCGAGGGTGGTAGCAGCTTGCCTGAGGGTGGTAGCATCCTGCCCAAGGGTGTTGGAAGTTGCCCAAGGGTGTTGGAAGCACGCCTAATCCATACTAAGGCTTTTTGTGAGTGACAAAGGGCAGAGGGAGGTTCCTGGACAGGAGATTTGGCCTGCCTGTGAATAGACCGAGACTGCCCGTGAGGGAAGAAGGTTGCCCGTGAGAATTATGAAGGTGATGTGAGGGTTTAGAAGAAACCTTAGCTCGTGAAAAGAGAGAAGGTGTTGCTACTGTTGTTCATCAATGGCGAAACCCTAGTTTAGGATTAGACTATAAAATAGTGGGTTCCCTAGCTAGAATCCTCCATGCTAGGGCATAACCACAAAAGATGTCCCCCACAATGTGAGCGAAAATATTCCTTGAGTAGCTGTAGGATCATGAGCAAGTGTGTGTAACAAAATGAAATGGATTGATATTCTTTTATATCCTTTGAATCACTTGTAAGTGGACCAAAACTTAAAAGAACAAAATAATATTATTTTATTATTTTATCTTTTTTACTTTTACCTTTAGTGGTACTAAAGGTATTTTTGCACTTTCACTTTGAATCCTTAGTGGTACTAAGGGTCCTTATGTATTTTTTACTTTTACTTTAGCCTTCTTCAAGTGCCCTATGGTCAAAACAAGTGGTCAAGGTGGTCCTTCATCCCCACTAAAAGTACGTCATCATAAATAGAGAGAATTACTAATGCTTTTATCTCACACTCTATGTGACACCAAGATCGGGTACTAGGTGTCTTAACCAAGGGTAGCTAAGACTTGGAGAAGATCACAAATCCCATAGATCAAGGGTCAAAGTGTCTCACATGCCCAAACTTGATCGGGTGTTTAGAATAGAGATTTGTCTTTCTCCCCATGTCTGCAACAGCCCTTCAAGGTGCTAAAGTGCAATGTTTAGCTTAAATTCTTGGCTATGAACACTATGCGATTGGAAAGCTAGCTTGATCTTGCTCAACCATGTCTGCACTTTAACGTTCCCTACAAAATCATATTGTAGAATATTCATTTGGAGGTTGTAGGATATATTATGATTTTCCTATGTAGCATAAGGACATATTCCCCATCCCCAAAGGGGGGATGGAAACATCTCCAACTGTTGGGGACACCTCTAGATCTGCAGCATTTTCTAGAAATTAGGTGTCATTTTCTGAAAACAAGGATGCCAGAACGTGGAAAGTAATAAAAGTTGATTGTTAAAAAAAGGAAAATGGCAAAAGAAAAATTAGCTGTTAAAAAAAAAGAAAACTGTGGTCCCAAATGGTGAGTTACCTAATGGTAGTACAATAGATTATATTAGATTTTTTTAGCATTTCATATTTGCCTAGAAGTATGATTATATTATTTGATCTGACATCAAAACAAATAGTGCAAAATATTCTTGTTGCTACTAGGCCATGGGAAAAGAAATTAGAAATTGCTCATGACAAGAGGCTTAAGAAAGCTATCCCAAGGGTTAGCTGAACTAATTGTTGCCAATGTTGTCGGGCATTTGGCTAGTTCGGTGCCACTAGATGCTAGTTTGAATCCGCGGTGTCAAGTGCACTAGCCTATGTCGATGGGTTTATTAGGAATGCAATCCACAAATGCATAAGTATCCCTTGGGTTTCTCTATGAGGTTTTCCTTATTAAAAAAAGTCTTAAAAACCTTAATGTTGAAAATTTCATTTGCATCAAGCAATTAATGCAAGTATGAAACTCACCTTTTTCAAGAAGGTTCATCCTTTAGGACTGCTGTAAATTAATTTGTAAAACATCAGCGGAACAATGAAAATAATTCAATTCAATTATCCCCAATATTCACAGCAATTCAAGTAGAAAAGATACCAATCATTCCAATCAGTTTACAACTTTCCATCCCTCTAGGGAAACTTCACCCATGAGTTGTAGAATCCCCAACAAGAGCTAGGGTGCACATTAGATCAGCCCTAGCAGGGCTCGAGGGTGTTGCAACATACCCTAGTTTGGTTAGGGTCACATGAAATGTACCAACGAGAAGAAGGAAAGAGTTTTAGTGTTGTCGTGAGCTTGTTGACTGCCAACAGGCTTCACACTGAGACCTGTTGTAGCCCTAGACCACCATCGAGGGTTATTACAGCTGCTACGTATAATGGTAACCACCATAGTGACTGTAGTGTGACAAGAGAAACCAATAAAACATAAATGTTTCCACTGTTGAAGAAAAACAACACCATCCACCAAAATTATCTCTATCAACCTCAAGCAGCGAGTAGAGGAGCAGTCAAGTGTTGAAGTGTTGTGTCTATGAGATGAATTGAAAATTTCCTTTATTTATGGTCCATCAACATTTAAGTTAGTTCCACATAATTAGGAGTTGACATTAGGGTTTAACTTCTTTTTCATCTTTGACCCTTTGACTTTAATCTTTTGTGGTACAAAGGTCTTTTTGGTGTTTTGACTTGTGCCACTTGGTCTTTATCTTGATGGTCTCATAGACCAAGGCTAGGGTTAAATGGTCCTCCAAGTATTTTTATGGTCATAACAAGTTGTCTCAAGGGTCCCTGTGGTTCATTCATGCCCACTCAAAGTACATCTTCGTAAATAAGGAGAATTACTAAATGCTTTCTCAACCAGGGGTATCTAGTCCCTCGAGAAGGTCTCATAGCCCATAGATCAAGGAGAGGAGTGCATGACTTTCCTAGACCCGGTCTAGGGCTTATGGTGATGACCTAGTAACTGACCAGGTGCCTCATCCCTAGGCTACATCAAATGACTCAATGTCAAATACTTGGTAACTGACCAAGTTCCTCCATTCTCCTGGAGAATATACCTTAGCCCCAGGCTGAGATCCTAGTCCCATAATAGGTTAAAAAATCTACGAAAATGTATTTCATACAAAAAATCAGATCAGGGATTTCTGCCCTAATTCTTCTAGCTGCCCGAAACTTCCAGAATGGCTGCCCATAATTTATTATGCCTGCCGGAATCTGCCTAGAATGAGGCTGAACTTGCCCGAGATCCCTGTGTGATCCCTGTCAACCTGTCTGTGATCCCAATCAGCCTGCCCGAACATCCTGCTACTACTCGGAACTCTCTGTCTACTTCCCAAGCCCTCTTTCCGAGCCCTGTCTTCCTGCCCGGAGGTATGTCTGCCCTGCATGAATCCCTGTCAGCCTGCCCGAAGTTTCTATTTTTCCTATCTAGACCCTATCTTCCCTGCCCGAGCTCTGCTTCTTTCCCGAAACCCTGCCCGAGCATCACTGCTACATGTTAGAATTCTATAGCAGGAAGACTATGGCTGCCCGATGGTGGTAGCAGCCTGCCCAAGGGTGTTGGTAGTTTCCCAAGGGTGTTGGCAGCATGCCTAAGCCCTGCTAAGGCTTGTTGTGAGTGATGAAGGACAGAGGGAGGTTCCTGGACAGGAGATCTGGCCTGCCTGTGAATAGACCGAGACTGCCCGTGAGGGAAGAAGGTTTCCCGTGAGAATTCTGAAGGTGATGTGAGGGTTTAGAAGAAACCTTAGCTCGTGAAAAGAGAGAAGGTGTTGCTGCTATTGTTCATTAATGGTGAAACCCTAGTTTAGTATTAGACTGTAAAATAGTGGGTGCCCTAGCTAGAATCCTCCATGCTAGGGCATAACCACAAAATATGTCCTCCACAATGTGAGCGAAAATATTGCTTGAGTAGCTATAGGATCATGAGCAAGTGTGTGTAACAAAATGAAATGGATTGATCTTCTTTTATATCCTTTGAATCACTTGTAAGTGGACCAAAACTTAAAAGAACAAAATAATATTATTTTATTATTTTATCTTTTTTACTTTTACCTTTAGTGGTACTAAAGGTATTTTTGCACTTTCACTTTGAATCCTTAGTGGTACTAAGGGTCCTTATGTATTTTTTACTTTTACTTTAGCCTTCTTCAAGTGCCCTGTGGTCAAAACAAGTGGTCAAGGTGGTCCTTCATCCCCACTCAAAGTACGTCATCATAAACAGAGAGAATTACTAATGCTTTTATCTCACACTCTATGTGACACCAAGATCGGGTACTAGGTGTCTTAACCAAGGGTATCTAAGACTTGGAGAAGATCACAAAGCCCACAGATCGAGGGTCAAAGTGTCTCACATGCCCAGACTTGGTCTGGGGCTTATAGTTATATCCTCGTAACAGACCAGGTGCATCAGCCATAAGCTGCATAATTTGACCCAAGGTCAAATACTTGGTAACAGACCAAGCGCCTCCATTCTCCCGAATAATGGCCCTCAGCCTTAAGCTGAGTCCCCCAGTGCTAGACTGGGTCATCTTCCTATTAACTGACCAGGTGCCTCCATTCAAAGAATGGCCACTCACTCCTAGGTTGAGTCACCCAGTGTTGGACTGGTTCCACATCTTGGTCCCTAACTAGATGTCTTCATTCAACAGAATGGTCACACAACTTTAGGCTGAGTCCCCCAGCACTGGACTGGTTCCACATCCTGGTCTTGGACCAGATGTCTCCATTCAACAAAATGGATACTCAACTCAAGGTTGAGGCCCCCAGTGCTGGACTGGTTCCATATCCTAGTCCTTGACCAGATGTCCCTGTTCTCTTAAGAGAATAGCTCTCAATGTTGCTCAGGAAAAATCAACACTGGTAGCTAACCAGGTTCCTCGATTCAATGAATGGAACTCAACTCTAGGCTGATACCCCCAATCCCAGACTGGGTCAAATTCTTGGTAACTGACCAGGTGCCTCCATTCTCCCAGATAATGGCCCTCAGCCCCAGGCTGAGTCCCCTAGTCCCAGACTAGGTCAAATTCTTGGTAACTAACCAGGTGCCTCCATTCAAAGAATGGCCCTCAACCCCAGGATGAGTCCCCTAGTCCTGGAATGGGTCAAATTCCTGGTAGCTGACGAGGTGCCTCCATTCAAAGAATGGACCTCAACACCAGGCTGTGTCCCCCAGTCCCAGACTGGTTCAATTTCCTGGTAGAGTGAATAATTGTCCCACGTAGAGTGAATAATTGTCCTACATGGGTCATATTATTGTTGTTATAATATTTCGAATGACATGGATCGTTCTTAGGGCCTTTGTAAGGTTTAGGAATAAACAACAAGGATGTAGGCCCTAAAATATTCATCTTTATGTCTAGTGGACATGCACATGGTTCTATATCACCTCACATGTCTTGTAAATGGAATCTTTCGCTTTCAACCAGGATATGGGTGCCATTACAATGTTTTTAGCATAGATTATGGGTTTTGGTTCCTTAACCATGTTGCACAAACTAAATCCATGGTATTTTCTATTATGCACGAAAGTAATCTTTTAGGGCTAATGCATCGAGAATGGGGCTCTAAATTGTCTTCGTAATTATCTTTCTATGCATAGGTTTAGAGGTTTGGAGGTAATATTGGCTGAGGATCAGGAATAAGGGATATGATTTCATAATGTTTAATAAAACAAAGATACCTTTGAAGTGACAACTATGATATAGGATCCTCATCGGAGTAGCAACCACCTGGTGTGGTTCCCTACTGAAATAGATTGGACCTCTAATCCACACTGTTTTAGGATGCTACCCCTCATTAATGGCTAGACAAAATCTATGTGTTTGGATACTACCCATAAGAGGATCAAGGGATAAAAATGGATATATATAATAGCTACCTAGTACAATTGCCGTTTGAAATAGAGTGGTTTTAGTTCACACTGCTTCAGGTTGCTACCCCTCATCAATGGTAGGAAAACGCCTACATGTTTAAATACTACCTGTAAGAGGATTAAGGGTAAAATTTGATTGCAACTTAGTACAAACCCAAATATGGAGCACACTTCCATCCTCAAACAACTAATTGATAGAAAACTGCAAATTCAGAGAATTAATCTAACTTACAGGAAACCATTAAGTATTACAGGAATTCATTGAGCATTACCAGAATTTATATTGAAAGGAATTTGATGGCACAACGTCTGATTCCTGAATATTTTGTATGAAAATACCCTGTTTTATAAATGCACACTCTGTTCTGGAACAACGACCTTCAAACGAATCCCTAATCAATAGAACTCTGGGTACATCGCACCACCAACACGATTATGTGTAACTTCAAACGTAATCTGGATAAATTCCACAGATCGATTCAATTTCTAGAGCTACCATGATTTGCAAGTTCTGAGACGAATGATTCTCTTTCTCAGTTAGATTTTGAAATGCCATTCCTCAGTCATCAATGATTTGGTGTTCTCCTCAAGCTGTGATATTGGATTGCAGTTCTAATTTGAGCATTCTCCAAACTCTACACCTACGATCTGACCTGAGAATCTCCACAGTCTAAAAAAAAATCTTTCATACATTAGCATCTTCCTCCTATCTTCAGAAATCAGTTGATCATCCCTACATCGAGCCCCTCCTCGAAGGATCAAGGTAGTCGGGCCGGCATATTGGGGGCAAAGGTTATGTGTTTTTTGTTTTTTGCATTTTCATTATATTTTATTTATTTTTGTTTATTTTAATATTTGTCTTTTATATGATTTTTTTTAAAAGACTAAACATTTTTCATTTTTTATTTTCTTAATTTTTCGTTATAGAGTACTTGAGTCAGTTTCCTAAATTTTAAGAACCTACCATCAGGCACCTAGTTTCCATCAATGTATTATATCTGTCTTTTAAAATGATATCCATGTTGATGTAATTGTAACTTTGGCATGCCCTTTAAAATGATATCCATGTTCATGTAATTGTTACATTGTATGATAAGTATGAATGGTGGTTAATGACACCTTGGTTGGTTCTTTATAACCCCCATACCGTTTTCTCCTGGTTCCTCTTTATGCCATAAAAAGTATGGTTTGGAACTTCCTCATAGAAAATGACTTTGATGTGTTCCTCTAGCAACACTTCCCTTGATGGTCACACTCAATTTGTAAAAAATGTGTTCACATTTAGTTTCTATGTATTTAAATGAGGAGCATGCCTTGGCATCTCTCTGAATTGGGCCTCGTACTCTGGCACCATCTAATTGGCTTGATACAACACATTGAAATCATTCAAATGAGACTATAAAATATCCTTAGAAATTTACCTCTAGCATAAATGTTCCTTAGACAACTCCCATGTGATCATGGATGTCTCAAGACTAAGTTCCAGCTCCATAAGTTGAAATATTGCCTATCATGTTTTTTTATTACTAGAGTAATCCCTAAGTGAGGAAAACATTTCAATTCTCTTCAATAATTCTTCATCTAGCTCTCCTTTCATGGAACTCTAAAATTTTGTCAACTTCAGCTTTTATAACTCCAATGATGGTCATCTCGAGGAAGGATTGCGAATCTCTCACTCTAAGTTGAAGTGGCCTCTCCTTCATTATGCAAAGAACTATCTAAAGTATATATCGTACTTTGGAAGGAACTAGATAATATATATTATGTTTATGGGGACTCATCTGTCATAATCAATTGGGTAAATGGAAAAGCATCACTCTCAGCCCTCGATCTAGATGCATGGTGCCTCAATGCTATCAAACTCAAAGCTTACTTTCACAAGTTAGACTTGTAGCACGTCTATAGAGAACACAATCAGAAGGCATATAGTTTATCCAAGGAAGCGCTCCCCATGGCCATTGGCCTTCTCTCCTTCATAGAATACTATGAAGGAGAAACTATTGGGGAAGATAAGCTTTAGCTATTCTAAAGTTGAGCTTGTACATACTACTCCCTAAACCATTAATAATGTATACTATTAAGTAATAGCTGAAGGGAACTCTTAGATACGCCTGGTGGTTCACATAGCAACTAGACTACAAAGTGGAATATATATATATTAATCAACATGAAGAAAATATAGCCATATATGTTCACAAAATCTGCCACTTCAAGGAGAGGCCACTTCAACTTAGAGCGAGAGATTCACAATCCTTCCTCGAGATTACCATCATTGGAGTTATAAAAGGTGAAGTTGACAAAATTTTAGAGTTCCCTGAAAGGAGAGCTAGATGAAGAATCATTGAAGAGAATGGTAATGTTCTCCTCACTTAGGGATTACTCTAGTAATAAGAAAACATGATAGGCCATATTTCAACTTATGGAGCTTGAACTTAGTCTTGAGACATCCATGATCACATGGGAGTTGTCCAAGGAACATTTCTGGTAGAGGTAACTTTCTAAGTATTTTTTTTAGTCTCGTTTGAATGATATCAATGTGTTGTATCAATCTAATTAGATGGTGGCAGAGTACGAGGCCCAATTTAGAGAGATGCCAAGGCATGCTCCTCATTTAAATACATAAAAACTAAATGTGAACACATTTTTTACAAATTGAATATGACCATCAAGGGAAGTGTTGCTAGAGGAACTTATCAAAGTCATTTGCTATGAGGAAGTTCCAAACCATACTTTTTATGGCATAAAGAGGAACCAGGAGGAAACGGTATGGGGGTTATAAAGAACCAACCAAGGTGTAATTAACCACCATTCATACTTATCATACAACGTAACAATTATTTCCCTCAACATACTTAGTAGAGTAGTGCTTGAACTAATCTTTCCCAACCGATAACACATTGAACATATTTAAAAGGAGGTTGTTGGACATGTGGAGCGACCCATTTTGAGAAATTTTACAAAGGGAGATCACTAGAGCTATATTTATTAATAATTACACCACGGTGGGATATATTTTCTACCTGATGGGAGGTCATATACTAATTCCATATGGACACTGTTCTATATAGGAAAACACTGCATTAACTGGATAGAAGTATTGAATAATATGATTGTCAATTTGTCCCGAAGTAATCCAGAATGATTTTCCTCTTTGAAGATGAAGGTGGATTTAAGACTGAAGAGCGAATTTTCATGGATTTTGGAGTTTTTTGAATGAGGGATTCGTTCTCTCTACTACTTTGTGAAATGGCCTTTGAAAGATTGCCGACATGAGGGATTCTTTCCAAGGACAATGTTCCCAAAACCAGTTTTTTTGAGGCCTTAGGGGTCAAATCTTTAGCACTTGTGTACTGTGGTGTGAACACTTTATCATCTGCAAAAGCAACTTCTGTATCACAAGCTAGGATTCCTGAAGGATATGTTTCCAAAGATGTTATGTATATGTTGAATCAAACAATCTTTGACAGACAGAAGAAGGAAAAGCTTATATTTTTCGATGAACTGCAGATGGAGTACAATTCTCACTCTCAAAAGTGCAATCCTTAATACTCCAAACTCAGACCTGTTTAGTTATAGAGTAAATGATTGAATGCAAGTTTACACACAAAAAAATATGATTTGAGGCTTAAAATTAAAGATATGTAAGCATCTAGCGATGACTATGAATTCATCATTATGCAAAAAATTGTGTTCAGTACCGTGTAATCATCTGAACAAGTTGCAATCTTGCAAAAATCAGTGGGACACCTGCAAACAACAGTTATCAATATAAAAAACTACAAAAGAGGATAGAAAATTGTTGCTGATTAGGTCTACAACAATTTTAATCCTTACCTGCAGTAAAACTATCTTGAAACTTCTCAAAAAGGAAACATTTTAGATTTTAAGCTAACAACATTGTGCAGATATTGTATTACCAGTCCACAACAGTCATCTCCCCTTGATGCCCCTTGAGCATTACAGGATCTGCTTTTGTCCAGTCAGCCTGAAAATCATGATGTTAATGTTGATGAAATCACTCTCACTGCATAGAACTAGAACAATATAATGAGAACTCAAGCAATTGGATTGACAATTTGAAAACAAACCTGCCATATAAATACATTCTCATCACTTGAACCACTTAGTATATGAGTCCCACCAGGACTAAAAGAATCCTGCGACAATAATATATTGTTACAATTATCAGCATTTGACAGCAGTTGCAAATCACCAACATTAAGATCTTTGAAAATGAAGTGGAACGATGGAAACACTGGAAAAGTGTGGTTGCATCTTTATATTTTTAAAGAATTATCATTGGTAAATTAGCAAGAGAATGTTAGTAGCAAAAATGATTTACCATATTGCTGGAGCTAGATTTGGACGCTGAAAACGTTTGTCTCCTTGAAAGACTCATACTCCTTTTTTGTTGGAATCATATGTAAGCAACTAGATTTGTAAATGCTCCAACCTCTTAGAATTGTCACCTACTCATTGATACTTTTACTCGTTCATGAATTCAACCTATTCATTCGTCGTCATAGGTAGGTAGTTTTCCAAAGGGTGGAAAATCATAAATGGATAGGATGAATTTGTAAATGGTCCACCAATTTATGATATCAACCTAGTCATTCATTCGTCCTAAAGGAGTCTACATATTCAGGAATTTCATTGGAATTTGGGGTTTTCATTGGAATTTGGGTCACATGCATATTGGGGTTTTCATTGGAATTTGGGTCACATGCATATTGGGGTTTTCATTAGAATTTGGGTCACATCCTTCTTACATGCTTATTGGGATACCCTGCTAGTTTGACCAGTAACAACTAGCTATAAGGCCATTGTTACCATAACCTGCAACATCCAATACATATTATTGACATACTGTAAACGGAAGTAAAAATTTGCACTAAAGCATAACATGTCATATTTTGCTCATGTTTCTTCTTAAAATGCAATATTATTCTTCATTTTTGAATTGTAACTAATTTCACACGACATATTTTTATACTGTATGGTGATTTAGGTCACAACTAACTGATATTATCAATGGTTTAAAGGAGAAGCCGAATGTTGGAGCACTACTGCAGGTGCCTATATCTACTTTTTTTTTCTTCATTTGATATACAAATTTCTATTTTTGTAAAATTTCCATCTATTTTCCCTAGTCCCTGCATTGTTGACTATTTTCTGCAATTTTTGTAACAATAAGTTGGTTTTATGTAGTATCTTACCTAGCACTGATTGAGGAATGAATAACATTGCTTTCTATATACAGTTTGTTGTGTTCACCTGTATATGCAAGATATTCTTGCTCTAATCTTTAAAATCAGTTCAGAGCTCTACAATTAAATACTTTAGGATGACAAGTACAATTTAGATATACAGTGAATAATGTCAAATTGGCACTCATCTCATTTAAATGTACAGTAGCTAGCTGATATCTTGTCTTATGTGTGCTCTTGTAAGTTCCTAACTAGTGTTAACCCCATGGAAGTTATAAAAATCATTGGAATGACTGGCTTTGAGAAACTAGGTTTTGGAAGTTTGATCTTGGACATGATTAGCCCTGCGAAGCCATCCTTGGGATTTGGGTGTTTGGCTATTGGTGTTTGGGATTACCACTTGTACACCTCTGTACTGGCCCTAGTGAATAGCATTTAACGTTGCATGGAGGAAGTGGGTGTACTATGTTTGATCAGGTCTGTTGGTGAGAGATCTGATGGTTGATTTTTGATAAGTGTTTTTCATAACCTAGCCTTCTCTCTCCCTTGTAGCATCTTCTTGAATTTTGGTTTTGAGGAGTTGAGAGCTCGACCCTTTGCACATTCAGTTAAGTTCTTTCTTGGCCATGACTGTTAGCCTAGGTTGTAAGTGTTTTTGTTGACTGATTGTTGGCTATTGAAAAGTTTGGAACTGCATCAAATTGTGTGTTTAGCTATGTTTGCATAAAGGTAGACTCATACCTTCCTCTATGTTTCCTTTTTGGTGCATTGTTTTTGGTTGATGGGTAGGAATTGTTGTTTGGTTGAGTGACTTTGCCTTGTGTTTTTCTTGCCCTTTGTTACATTTGAGCTTTATCACTGTTTTGTTATTGTTGCTTTCACTTGTTCGGTCACTAATGTATGAGGCCAAGTTGTTCTTTGGCCAGTCTGTTTGTAGGGTTTGATGTTTCTATTTAATCCCTCGACCCTTTGCATGGCTCAGAGTCCAGACTATGAGCTGTTACATCACAGTAGGCGGAATTGTTGGTTATCTATTGGTTGTTGGTTATGTGCAAGATTGTTAGAGATACGTGTAGGCTGTCAGTTATGAAAACAACATTGGATTTCATTTGATACTGACAATAAAACATGGAAAGCCAAATGAGTTTTGTACCTAGTACATGTTGATTTGCATGGTCCAATGAAAACACTTACAATATATGGAGATAAGTAATTCCTATTACTGGTTGATGACTATTCAAGGAAAATTAGGGTTTGTTTTATGAATAATAAGTCAAGTTGTTGTTCAAATTTTGTAACATGAAAAGCTTTGGTAGAGAAACAAACAAGTAAACAGCTGAAAGCTTTAGGATATGATAATGGAGGTGATTTTGTTTCAACTTAGTTCAAAGAATCTTGCAAAAGGGAAGGTATACATAGGTGGTATACCACTCCATACACTCCACAACAAAATGGAGTCATGGAAAGGAGGAATAAGATAGTTGTGGAGATGGCAAAGTGCATGGTTCACAACTAGAATGTACCATAGCCATACTGGGAAAAACCAATGAATGTTGTGGTTTACATCCTTAACAAAACTCCTTGTAAATATTTGTAGGATATCACTCCTAAGGATTCATGGTTAGGTAGAAAACCTTTTGTAAGAGATTTTTGTATTTTCAGTTGTATTTCTTTTGCAAATATTCCCAAGGAAAAACATTCCTAATGAATAACTGGATGTTTCTACGAACAAAATTGTGATTAATAGAGATGTTGTAGATGAGAAAATATCATTCTTTTGTGATGATGGTAAATCTATGGATAGTAATAAGTAGTGTATGGGAAATTGTTGCTCATTCAAGAACAAGTTCTAGTGTTGAAATCAAACAGGACTCAGAGCCGGAAACATCATAGGAGTCAAGTTCTAAGGAGGGGTTTGGTGAAGAAGAGGGGGATTCTCAATCTTCACAACAGAGAGGGATTCTTGATATTCATAGCAAGACCAAGAGGTCCAACAAAGGAAATGGAAATGGTATTATACCATGATGGAAGGATATTGAGAATATGAGTTCCAAAAGGCACTAGAAGGAAAGACTACATGATTGAGGAAACAAATTGTGCAAGGCAGTGAGCATATAAATTTTTCTCTAACTTCTGTTGTTTTTGTGTCAGGTATTTGAACCTAGCAAATTTGAAGAATCCAAAGGAAAACTTGAATCAGAGGCTGCCATGAAATTGAAATATGATGCATAGATGAAAAACAAGACTTGGGTCTTGTCCACATTGCCTCTAGGGAAAAAAGCACTTGGTTGTAAATGGATTTTAAAAGTCAAATATAAACTAGATGGTTCTTAAGACAAATACAAAGCTCGTCTTGTTGCCAAAGGATATGCACAAGATGAAGGTGTGTACTGTGAAGAAATCTTTGCCCCTACAGCAAAAATGGTAACTTTTCGACTAGTTATCTCCATTTCTGCTCATTCTGGATGGAAGATATACAGATGGATGTTAAAAGTGCCTTGATGTAACCACAAGGGTTTCATTTTTTTGGAAAGAAACATTTGGTTTGTTGGTTGGTAAAGTCCTTGTATGGATGGTAAAGTCCTTCTATGGACTCAAGCATGCTCCTCAAGCCTGGTATTTCAAACTTGATCAATACCTTAGAGATTCTAGAGTTAGAAAAACCTATTATGAACCCACTTGCTACATCAAAAATAGTGACGATGATATATTGATCTTATTTTGTCTATGTTGATGGTCTTCCCATCACCAAAAGCAGTGCCAACAAGATTCAACAGGTGAAATTTGATATTTGATCTATTTTTGAAATTACTGATTAAAGCCTGCTTCATTATTGTTTAGGTGTAGAATTTTTGCAATCTAAGCACACTATCTTTTTATCACAAGTTAAGTAAGCCAAAGCACTCTTCAAAAAATTTATAATGACTGAATGTAATCCTACATCTACACCTATGGAAGTTGGCATAAAACTCTCAACTTACACGGACTCACCACTAGTCAACGAGTCATTGTATTGGAAATTGGTTGGTAGTTTGATTTATCTTACTACCACCCAATCAGATCTATGTTTTTTAGTGATTTGTCTCTTTCTCAATTCATGTCTAATCCTGAAGAGTTACATTGGCAAGTTGCAAAATGAGTCCATCAATATTCAAAGGGACCCTTGACTTTGGCATTCTATATAAGAGATATGTTGACTCCATGCTAGCATAGCATATTGATTTCAATTACGCTGGATCAGTTGATACAAGGAAGTCAGAAACAGGTTATGTGTTCACTCTTGGTTTAGGAAGGTAATTTCATGGCAAAGTAATCTACAAGCTATAGTTTCCTTATCCTCCGTTGACAAAAAATACAAGGCAAACTTCAGTACAGGTTGTGAGGCAATGTGGTTATGAAGAATATTGGTCGATCTTCAACTTGACCAAGCAGTGATAACCTCACTTTTCTGTGACAATCAGAGTGCTCTCAAAATGGCAAAAAATTCAGTCTATCATGCCATAACTAAGCATATTGAAGTTCATCACAATTACATCAGATAGTTGGTTGAAAATCAAGACATTTGCCTTTATTATTGTCCTACAATAGAGAAAATATTGACATAATGACAAAACCACTTGGTAATGATAAGTTCACTCATCGTGCCATGTTGTTAAAAAGAAAGCTAATTCCAGCTAGATTTTCATAATGGTGTAATGAGCTAACATATAAGCTTTCACTCATAGTGCCATGTTAGAAGGAAATCTAACTCCAATTAGATTTTTATCATGGTATAATGTATTTGATGACAATGTAGCAGTGTTAGATGGAAAACTACTTTATGCGAACTAACACACATTAGCTTTTACTCACCGTGCAATGTTTTAAGAACGAAAGCTCACTCCAGTTAGATTTCCATCATGGTGCATTGTGATTGATGACAATGTGGCTATGCTAGATGAAAAACTACACTATGAAAGTTTACACACATTAGATTTCGCTCACCGTGCAATGATTTAAGAATGAAAGCTAACTTCAGCTAGATTTTCAACACAACCCAATGTGATTGATGACAATGTGGTTGTGTTACATGGAAAACTACCTTATGAAAACTAACACACATTAGTTTTCACTCATCGTGCCATGTTGTTAAAATGAAAGCTAACTCCAGCTAGATTTATATCATGGTGTAATGAGCTAACACACATAAGCTTTCCCTTATAGTTACATGTTGTTAGAAGGAAAGCTAACTCCAGCTAGATTTCCATCATGGTGTAATGTATTTGATGACAATGTGGGTGTGTTAGATGAAAAACTATCTTATGAAGACTAACATACATTAGCTTTACTCACCGTGCAATGTTTTAAGAATGAAAACCAACTCTAGCTAGATTTCCATCATCGTGCATTGTGATTGATAACAATGTGGTTGTGCTAGATGGAAAAATACCCTATGAAATCTTACACACATTAGATTTCACTCACCGTGCAATGATTTAAGGATGAAAGCTAACTCCAGCTAGATTTTCAACACGATGCAATGTGCTTGATGACAATATGATTGTGTTAAATGGAAAAATACCTTATGAAAGCTAATACACATTAGCTGTCACTCATCATGCTATGTCGTTAAAAGGAAAGCTAACTCCAGCTAGATTTCCATCATGGTGTAATGAATTAACAAACAAAAGATTTCCCTTATAGTGCCATGTTGTTAGAAGGAAAGCTAACTCCAGCTAGATTTCCATCATGATGTAATGTATTTGATAAAAATGTGGCTGTGTTAGATGGAAAACTACCTTATGAAAACTAACCGCCATTAACTTTATTGACTGTGCAATGTTTTAAGGACGAAAGCTAACTCTAGCTAGATTTCCATCATGGTGCATTGTGATTGATGACAATGTGGTTGTGCTAGATGGAAAAGTACATTATGAAAGCTATCACACATTAGAATTCACTCACTGTGCAATGATTCAAGGACGAAAGCTAACTCTAGCTAGATTTCCATCATGGTGCTATGTGATCAATGACGATGTGGTTGTGTTGATGGAAAAATACCTTATGAAAGCTAACACACATTATCTTTCACTCATCATGCCATGTTTTTAGAATGAAAGCTAACTCCAGCTAGATTTGCATCATGTTGTAATATATTTGATGACAATGTGGCTATGTTGGACGAAAAGCTACCTTATGAAAGCTAACACACATTAGCTATTACTCACCGCGCAACGTTTAAAGAACGAAAGCTAACTCTAGCTAGATTTCCAACATGGTGCATTTTGATTGATGATAATGTGGTTGTGCTAAATGAAAAATTACATTATGAAAGATAACACACATTAGATTTCACTCACCATGCAATGATTTAAAGTTTAAAACTAACTCCAGCTAGATTTCCATGACGGTGCAATGTGACAATGACGTTGTGTTAAATAAAAAACTACCTTATGAAAAATAACACAAATTAGCTTTCACTCATCGTGCCATGTTGTTAAAAAGAAATCCAACTCCAGCTAGATTTTCATAATGGTGTAATGAGCTAACACATATAAGCTTTCACTCATAGTGCCATGTTAGAAGGAAAGGTAACTTCAGCTAGATTTCCATCATGGTGTAATGTATTTGATGACAATGTGGCAGTGTTGGATGGAAAGCTACCTTACACAATCTAACACATAGTAGCTTTTACTCACCGTGAAATGTTTTAAGAATGAAAACTAACTCCAGATAGATTTTCATCATGGTGCATTGTGATTGATGACAATGTGGCTGTGTTAGATAAAAAACTACACTATGAAAGCTTACACACATTATATTTCACTCATCGTGCAACGATTTAATGATGAAAGCTAACTTCAGGTAAATTTTCAACACTGCACAATGTGATTGATGACAATGTGGTTGTGTTACATGAAAAACTACCTTATGCAAGCTAACACACATTAGCTTTCACTCATCGTGCCATGTTGTTAAAAGGAAAGCTAACTCCAGCTAGATTTCCATCATGGTGTAATGAGCTAACACACAAGCTTTCCGTTATAGTGCCATGTTGTTAGAAGGAAAACTAACTCCAGCTATATTTCCATCATGGTGGAATGTATTTGATGACAATGTTGCTATGTTAGATGAAAAACTACTTTATGAAGGCTAACAGACATTAGCTTTACTCACCGTGCAATGTTTTAAGAACGAAAGCTAACTCCAACTAGATTTCCATCATGGTGAATTGTGATTGATGACAATGTAGTTGTGCTAGATGAAAAAATACACTATAAAAACTTACACACATTAGATTTTACTCACCGTGCAATGATTTAAGGATGAAAACTTACTCCAACTAGATTTCCAACACGGTGCAATGTGCTTGATAACAATGTGGTTGTGTTATATGGAAAACTACCTTATGAAATCTAACACACGGTAGCTTTCACTCATCGTGCCATGTTGTTAAAAGGAAAGATAACTCCAGCTAGATTTCCATCATGGTGTAATGAACTAACACACATAAGTTTTCTATTATAGTGCCATGTTGTTAGAAGAAAAGCTAACTCCAGCTAAATTTTCATCATGGTGCAATGTGTTTGATAACAATGTGGCTGTGTTAGATGGAAAACTACCTTATGAAAGCTAACAGACATTAGTTTTATTGACTGTGCAATGTTTTAAGAACGAAAGCTATATTTAGCTAGATTTCCATCATGGTGCATTGTGATTGATGATAATGTGGTTGTGGTAGATGGAAAACTACACTATGAAAGCTTAGACACATTAGATTTCACTCATCGTGCAATGATTTAAGGATGAAATCTAACTTCAACTATATTTTCAACATGGCGCAATGTGATTGATGACAATGTTGTTGTGTTACATGGAAAACTACTTTATGAAAGCTAACACACATTCGCTTTCACTCATTGTGCCATGTTGTTAAAAGGAAAGCTAACTCCAACTAGATTTTCATCATGGTGTAATGAGCTAACATACATAAGCTTTCCCTTATAATGCCATGTTGTTAGAAAGAAATCTAACTCCAACTAGATTTCCATCATGGTGTAATGTATTTGATGACAATGTGGCTGTGTTTGATGGAAAACTACTTTATGAAAGCTAATAGACATTAACTTTACTCATCTTGCAATGTTTTAAGAACAAAAGATAACTCCAACTAGATTTCCATCATGGTGCATCGTGATTGATGACAATGTGGTTGTGCTAGATGGACAACCACACTATGAAATCTTACACACATTAGATTTTACTCATCGTGCAATGATTTAAGTATAAAAACTAACTCCAACTAGATTTCCAACACGGTGCAATGTGGTGGATGACAATGTGGTTATATTCCATTGAAAACTACCTTATGAAAGATTACACACATTAACTTTCACTCATCATGCCATGTTGTTGAAAAGAAAGCTAACTCCAGTTAGATTTCCATCATGGTGTAATGAGGTAACACACATAAGCTTTCCCTTATAGTGCCATGTTGTTAGAAGGAAAGCTAACTCCGGCAAGATTTTCATCATGGTGTAATGTATTTGATAACAATATGACCGTTTTAGATGGAAAAACACCTTTGAAAGTTAACATACATTAGCTTTACTCACTGTGTAATGTTTTAAAAACAAAAGCTAACTCTAGCTAGATTTCCATCATGGTGCATTGTGATAGATGACAATGTGGTTGTGGTAGATGAAAAACTACATTATGAAAGCTAACACACATTATATTTCACTCATTGTGCAATGATTTAAGGATAAAAGCTAACTCCAGTTATATTTCCATCACAGATCAATGTGATCGATGACAATGTGGTTGTGTTAGATGAAAAACTACCTTATGAAAGCTAACACAAATTAGATTTCATTCATTGTGCCATGTTGTCAGAAGGAAAGCTAACTCTAGCTATATTTGCATCATGGTGTAATGTATTTGATGACAATGTGGCTGTGTTATATGAAAAACTACCTTACGAAAGCTAACACACATTAGCTATTACTCACCGTGCAACGTTTTAAGAACGAAAGCTAACTCTAGATATATTTCCAACATAGTGCATGTTGATTGATGACAATGTGGTTTTGCTAAATGGAAAGCTACATTATGAAAGATAACATACATGAGATTTCACTCACCGTACAACGATTTAAGGTCAAAATCTAACTCCAACTAGATTTCCCTCACGGTGCAATGTGACAATGTGGTTGTGTTAGATAGAAAACTAATTCAAACTAGATTTTTATCATGGTGTAATGAGCTAACAAACATGAGCTTTCAATCATCGTGACATGTCGTTAAGAAGAAAACTAACTCCAACTAGATTTACATCATGGTGTAATGTATTTGATGACAATTTGGTTGTGTTAGATAGAAAACTATATTATGAAATCTAACTCCAACTACATTTCCATCATGGTGCATTGTGATTGATGACAATGTGGTTGTATTAGATGGAAACTACATTATGAAAGCTAACACATTAGATTTCACTCATTGTGCAATGATTTAAGGAATAAAGCTAACTTCAACTAGATTTCCGTCATGGTGTTATGTATTTGATGACAATGTGACTCTTTTAAATAGAAAACTACCTTATGAATTCTAACACACATTAACTTTCACTCACCATGCAATGTTTTAAAAACAAAAGCTAACTTGAGCTAGATTTTCATCTTGGTGTAATGAGCTAACACACATTTTCTTTCACTCATCGTACAATGCTTTAAGAACGACAACTAACACATTGTTAAAAGTTAAGCTAATTATAGATATATTTCCATCATCTTGTTATGTATTTGATAACAATATGTTTGTTTTAGATAGAAAACTACCTTATGAAAACTAACACACATTAATTTTCACTCAACGTGCAATGTTTTAAGAACAAAATCTAACTCTAGCTAACTTTTCATCATGGTGCAATGAACTAACACACATTAGCTTTCACTCATCATGACATGTTAGAAGGAAAGCTAATTCCAGCTAAATTTCCATCATGGTATAATGTAGGACAATGTGGCTGTGTTAGATGGAAAACTAACTTATGACAGCTAACAAATTAGCTTTTACTCACCGTGCAATGTCTTAAGAATGAAAGGTAACTCCAAATAGATTTCCATCATGGTGAATTGTGATTGATGACAATGTGGTTGTGCTAAATGGAAAACTACATTATGAAAGCTAACACACATTAGATTTCACTCACCATGCAATGATTTAAGGACGAAAACTAACTCCAAGTAGATCTCCATTGCGGTGCAATGTGATTGATGAAAATGTGGTTGTGGTAGATGAAAAACTACCTTATGAAAGCTAACACACATTAACTTTATCTCATCATGACATGTTGTTGAAAGTAAAACTAACTCCAGCTAGATTTCCATCATGGTGTGATATATTTGATGACAATGTGGTTGTTTTATATAGAAAGCTACCTTATGAAAACTAACACACATCACCTTTCACTCACAGTGCAATGTTTTAAGAACGAAAGCCAACTCAAGCTAGATTTCCATCATGGTGCAATGTGGTTGTGTCAGATGAAAAACTACCTCATGAAAAGTAACACACTTTAGCTTTCACTAACTGTGCAATGTTTTAAGAATGAAAACTAAATCCATCTAGATTTCCATCGTGGTGCAATTTGATTGATGACAATGTAGTTGTGTTAGATGCAAACCTTCCTTATGAAAACTATTGCAGGTTAGGTTTCACTCACCATGCCATGTTGTTAGAAGGAAGCTAACTCCACTAGATTTTTATTATGGTGTAATGTATTTGATGACAATGTGGGTGTGTTAGATGACAAACTACCTTATGAAAACTAACATAGATTAGCTTTTAGTCACCATGCAATGTTTTATGAATGGAAGCTAACACCAACTAGATTTCCATCATGGTGTAATGTGATTGATGACAATGTGGTTCTGTTAGATGAAAAAGTACAGTACGAAAACTAACACACATTAACTTTCATTTATCGTGCAACGTTTTAAGAACGGAAGCTAACTCTAGCTAGATTTCCATTACATTCATACACATACATCAATAATATAAGTGCTATGTCCAAAGTCAAATAGGAATTTGGTGGTTTTATTTAAGTTGATATCTGTCATTCTCTAATTCTTCTTGGAACTCTTATTGTTATCTCTTCATATATATTTTATGTAATTTATATGTAAATTCTCTTTTGCTAGCGCGCACAAGATGTAGGGGAACAATGTTTCGTGGCACACAAAAGGGCTACCCTATTGTTTTGAATTATTGCAACTATATTACCTTTTTGAACATACACTTCATATGGTTTAACTTTAATTACAAACTACAATTCAAATGTCTTATAGAAATTGGGAGGAGTTACAATGGAAAATATAATTTTGATAAGAGGGACTATGTTAACCTCCTAAATAATGGTCAAGTTATTGGACTAGGAAGGGTTGAATCTACAGATACTATAAATCATTATGGTGGAGAAAGGCTTAATGTAGGATATGTTATGGTTTTGATAATTGATGTTATTGAACCACATTTGATTGTGGAATGTATTGATGAAGGGGACTTACATCCATGGAAGATCATAGATTTGAGGCATAACAAAGGTAAATCAAAATCTTGAAGCACATGTTAAGTGTTTTTGATAGTACATTGCTTATTATTTTTGAGCAAATATTAAGTTTGTCTAATTTGTTGTATATTTGGAAATGTCTTTTCTGCATTTGCTATTGGAGACAAGGTATATCTTTTGCAATGTGGAGTGACGGTGGGTGAAGGATCCATATTCAATACAAATATTGGTCATAAGGTGCATGGAAGTATGGTAAATAAAGGATCCATACTGGTTAACATTGAGAAGGTGTTAAAACATAATGCTCTTTTGCCACATCCAACATGATTTGAAAATACACTAGGGGTCCATTGGGATATTATGAGATTTTGTTAGAATCAGATTTGGAACCTCATTGTCATGATCATCAAATAAATGCTCCCCAAGATAGGCTTACATTCACATGCAAAAAGTTTTCTCTTACACATGAGTTCACGGGAACAAGCATGTGCATTTTCAAAAAGATCATAGTTAATGTCTGTGAGGATGACATGGTTGAGGGTGAAAGGTTAGGTGAAAAGGAATTCGGTGTTTTTGTTGAAGACATAGAAAGAAATTGTGAAAGATGTAGGATTGGAGATAAGTCTATACATTGTTTGGTTAGATGGTCAATAAATGAGTTGGTGGACAATGAAGGTGAGATTACAAGGGTGAATGAAAATTTCAAGGAGGCACCCAATGAAATGGTGGTATGTGATCTTATAGAGGGCACAAGTCCCTTAAACACATGGGATGGTGATATTTATAATGAAAAAGATCTAGCCTCAATTTCTATGCACGCAACGAGGCCATATAAAAGGATTAAACGAGTTGTGGCTACAAAAAAAGTTGGAAACTTTCAAATATAGAGAGATGAAGAGAAAGAAACTGACTTTTGGCAGCAAATGAATGTTGCAAACAAGATTGTCTTCAACATGTGGATAGGAAAGCCATTGCAACTGCTATAAGGGGTATGGAACTCTTAAAAAAATGACATTAGGGAATTTGCCTTGAATTCACTCCTTTCCAACACAATCATGTCAAAGAGCCATGGCCATGGCCTACCTCCTACTGTTAGGAAAGTAAAGGACATGAGGTTTAATGGAGATATTATTTGTAAGAAAGCATGGTACAAGATACATAATATTCCTCAAAGCACCTTCTATACTTACCAACATAGCTTCCAATAAGGACTTGTCAAAGGAATTCATGGTAACACCAACAAATGCAAACCACGTGCACATACTGTGGAAACCATAGAAATATTGCACAAAATTGTCATGGATAATTCATATTTTTCACTGAAACAAACACAACAAGTTGAATAAGATGGAACGTCTGCTCCTTTAATACTACTTCCATCAACATACACCCAAAGTTCTTTGTTAAAAGAGATCAATGAGGCTCTTCAAGAGATCAATTTTCCATCAATATCACAACAAACAATGAGCAAGATTTGGAATACTCATTTTCCATATATGGCATTCTCAAAGAACACTAACTTCAGTAAATGTAGTGAATGTATCGTGTTGAAAGCATAGATGAAGACAATGACTACAAAAGAGCTGGAAGAAAAGGCATGAGATAGACTGAAGAAACATAACAAGATTGTTATGTGTGGAAGATATTGCTACTATGCCCATAGCATTATGCCAGAGCGGTATCCAAAGGAATACTTGAGCATTATCCATGATAAAATGGACAAAACAAAGACTTCAATCCCAAGATTACATGTCAAATCAAAATCTGTT